>RJWJ010032520.1:0-18554 GCA_004363605.1 Indri indri
TCATTATTTGATAGGAACTGCCCCTCTCAAAAGGTTCCAAACTATTGTTTGGTCCAAATATGCATGCTCTTGGTAGAAGCTTTTATTTATTCATTATTATTATCGTCATTTTTTTTTTTTTTTTTTTTTGGTCCCTGCTTCTACTGGCGAAGCTGTCCATTCCCACCAGGGCTGACCGCAATTCCCCCATCCTTCCTGAGGTCTCCCTGGTCCCACGCTCCATAACAGTGACCTTTTGACAGGGCTGCATACTCAGGCTGGGGTGGGGGGACAAAGGAATACATTTGCCGGTGAAGAGCCACAGTGAAATTGGGCAGATGGGTCTGCGATATAAGCTCTTAATTAGGGCTGCACGGCTGGCTGACCTCTCAGGAGACAAAAGGTGTGTACTGAGAGCCTCCAGGCTCACCTGCTTCTATGGCCTCCACCCATTAGCTGAGCGCCTTTCAGAATCCACCCAGAACATGCCGCGTTTGGGGGGTGGGGGGACCGCTTTTATTCTGAGAGAGAAATCAGCAGTTTAGCATGAAATATTCTCAGCTGGCAGATGGGAGAGGGCGGGTTGTCACGTCAATAGAATCTGATCCGAGGGTTAGGTAAGACCTGGGGACAAAGATGGAATTGTTCCAACCTCCTCCAGCCAATACAGTAGCGACAATCACCTCTTGTATTTGGGGGTGGGACAGGAGGAGAGGGAACATGAGGGAGCCGATGTTGCCAAAGTGCTTGTGTTTTCCAGAACATTTGTCACTACCTTGAAACCTCTAAGTACCCAGATAGTCACACAATATTGTCTCCATTTTCCTGACTAGAAAACCAAGGCTCAGGGAGTTAAGTAATGACCAAACAACATGACCTGGGGACCCAAACACAGGTCTGCCTGACTCCCAAGCCGTCACCAACTGTGCCTTGTTTTCACTTGCCCCATCTCCCTAGCGCCCCTCCCCCCGCCCCAGCACAGGGTCTTCCGGTTCCGATGTCGTTCAGGGAGTGACTGTTGAACACACGTACAAGGTCCTGTGTCTGTTCCCTCATGCCAAAGAGGTGGGTGCTGGGACGCAGAGAGGCGACCTGATTTTCCAAACTTGCACAGCTGGTACCTGCTGAGGTCAGGGTGCAAAACCCAGGTCTCCTGTCTTTGGGTCTGAAGCTGTTCCTCCACTTGCACTGCAGGCCTCTTTTATTTTGCTTAGCACAGCGAACTGCTACAGAAAGAATCTGCCCCAGCCTCTCGAGTTATTCTGGCTCCTAAGGAAGCCTGTGACTCCATACAGATTTGAATGCTAGAGTCCAGGCCTAACTGTGGAAGGACTAGGAAACCCAAGGCCCTGGGAATTTCAGGAATTCGCTCTTCCCCATGGCAGGGCTGAGTCTCCTGACTCCCGGCCTGAGTCTCATCCCCGTGCTCATTCTGCAGAGCTGAACCCCTGCAAGTCAGGCTCAGGTCACAGGGTCCACATGGGCCCGGTCTCCTCTGAAGTTGTCCTCACCAAGCCTGGTGCTCAGCGTCGTCTATGGGGAGTCACTGGAGGGGAAGCCAGGTTGTTGTTCCTCTACTATTTTTTTCCTTTTTTTCCTTCCTTCCTTAAAAAAAAAAATCTATTTTAGAAAACATTTAGACTTATAGAAAAGTTGCAAAAATAATACAAAGAATCCCTGAATGCCCTTTCCCCAGATTTCTTAAGTTAATATTTGCCACATTTGCTGTACCCTTCTCTGGCTGGCTGGACAGACGGATGGATGAGGGATGGACAGAGAGGTGGACAGGGAGATACTTACAGACATCAACAAATAGATATGTATGTATAGACCTGCAGACACTATCCCTTGTTCTTTTGAGCCGTTAGAGAGTGAGTTATAGACACGGGTTCCTCGAACCAGAAATACTTCCATGTGTATTTTCCATAAATAAAGGCATTCTGTTATATCACCTTGGTACAAATTACCAAAATCAGGAAATTCACACTTACGTAGCAGTATGATCTAATCCAGACCTTATTCACGCTTCAACAATTGTCCCAACACCACTCTTTATAGCAAAATAACTTTTATTTTCTGGTCCACCGTCAGGTCTAGAATCCTCCATTTCGTTTAGTTGTCCTGTCTCTGGTCTCCAGCGATCTGGAACCATTCCACATTCTTTCTTTGATTTTCATGAACTTGACATTTATGAATAGCACAGGCCAGTTATTTTGTAGAAAGTCCTTTAATTTGAGTTTGTCCGCCGTTTCCCGGAGATGAGATTGAGCTTATGTGTTTTTGGCGGGAATGTCACAGAAGGGACACTGTGTCCTCCTTGGTGCCTTGGAGGCATGTGATGGCAATTAGTCCCTTTCCTATTGATGCTAACTTTGATCACCTGGTAAAGGTGGCATCTGCCAGATTTCTCCACTGTGAAGCCACTCCTTTTCCCTTTTTTAATAAGTACCTTTTGGTGAGCTGCATTCAGAGTATGCAAATCCCTGTTTTTCACAATACTTTGATACTTGATATTTCTTGCCTGGGTCAATTTCCACTCTGATAGTTGTCAAGCAGGGATTCTCTCATGCCGTCTCTCCTCCTGCGTTTAGGAGCCGGCATTCTACGGAAGAGAGAGCGTTTTCTTCTTCCCTCTCCACTCACCGATTCACTTGGCATCATTTACACGGGTATGGCTCGCGGATCTTACTTACTCAATGGACCGCCTTCCCTCCTCTCTCTCTCTCAAACACACGCACACTCACAGAAAACAAACGCTGGGCAAGTGGCACAGAGGGCAGGGAGGGAAGCCACAGGGTGAGTCTGGAGGTCTGACCTCCGGAAGGAGATTTGCAGGGGGGAGGACGGCAGGGCAGCAGCCGCAGAGGCCGGCTACCGGGCTCCGTGACAGGGTTCGCTGTCTCCCCTGCCCTCAGCAGAGAGGCTTAAATATCTCCTTCTTGGACAAACAGATCAATACAAGCTTTTTAACATCTTCAATGAGAGCTCATTAATGCTCTCTAGGTGTCCTCCTGTGGCCGGGCTGACCTGGGAGGAGCAGGGGAAACTGAACTGCAGACAGATAATTATCCCAGAGATAACACTTCAGATCAGCTCCTGGCAGCATGTGAATCGTTTTCCTAATTATTCAGGACAGCGGCTAGCCAGAGTGCAAACTAATTGAAAATACATGATGATTTATTTGCGTCGGTGAGGCTCAGCCTGTGGGCTGGGTTAAGCGATCACGGACAGGAACGCTGTGTGCCCCTCGGTCTCCCCGTCCATCGCTGAGGCCCTGTGGGCCCGAGGAGGCAGAGGATGAGCAAGAATGCTTTTGCAGTAGCCATACGGGCCTAAGAGAGAGGATCGTCATGAAGGACTTTTCAAAAACTTGTGAGCAACTTAAAGAAAATGACTGGGAGTTGGTACTTGGTCCACACTGTTTTGCCCAACTCATAGAATTGCTGTTACCAAATGGCCTTTGACCTTTGTCCTAAGCTTTCTCTGAGCATAGGGCTATGAGCACTGCTACATACACTGTGAGGATATTGCTGAGGACCCTGTGCTTGTCCTTTTATGAAATCCCATGGGAAAATAATTTGTTTTACAGTAATACAGTAGACAGTCTGTGTTGCCTGAAGAACTTTATTCCTTTTGTACTAGGAGAATTCTAAACATCTTGTCCTTTTCGACCTAGCTACCAGGAAGCTCAAGGCAAGATTTTAATTTCAAATTGATTAGATAGGATCATATGCCCTACCTTTCTAAAGACAATTTCAAAATGTTGCTTCTCCCATTTATGATATAAATATCATTTCTATGATTCAGAGATTGAAGAGTTTTAAAAGCAGTTAGTGTCAGAGCTAACTCCAGAGTCCAAGCTCATGCCAATTTACAGCATATGCTCCCTGGATCTCCAAAGGCATTCTGTTTACCTGGGCTTGGTCTTATGCAGAGGGAGGCAAACTTTCTCTGTAAAGGGTCAGTTAGTAAATATTTCCAACTTTGTAGGCCATGTGGTCTCAACTCTAGTTAACTCTACTGCTGTAGCACAAAAATAGCCACAGACAATACTTCAGTCAGTGAGTGTGACTATGTTCCAAAGAAACTGTATTATACGGACACTAAAATTTGAGTTTCATATTATTTTCATGTGTCACAAAATATTATTCTTCTATTGATTTTTGCATTAACCCTTTAAAAATGTAAATACCTGTCTTAGCTTGTGAGCTGCACAAAAATAGTCAGGGGGTTGGATTTGGGGCATGGGGCCCAGCTTGCCCATCCCTCATAAATGTGTGGAGGAGGAGGAAGACGAGATCAATGAACTTGGGGATTATGTGTCCTTCTGGAGTGGGATACGAAAGATGCTTAATATGTAATTGCTGAGTTAAACAGAATCATAATTAAATCAAAATCTTTTATCCTTAAAATGTAATTTTGCAAACACAGGCAAGATGAAGGCTGACCCCATTTACTCGGGTAGAATATAGGATATAGGTTTGCCCACAGATTGCCTTTTGTGAATGTTATCTAGGAACTTTGTTTTTCCATATTATTGATAGTATTGTAATCTCATTCAAATAAAGGGATCCTTTCATTCCAATAATGGTAATTGTTGATAGAAGGTCCTTAGTGAAATTTAAATTTGGTGGTGAGAAGTCAAAGAAAGAAAATTCTCTCCCAGCCCCATTACTATCACATTTCCAGTAAGAAAACATACATCACCACCATCAGCACCATCACTATGACCATCACCACCACCACCATCAACACCACCATTACAACCGCATCCACAGTACTACCATCACCACCACTACAGCCATCATTGCTACCGCCACCATCAACACCACCACTACAACCATATCCACCAGTGCTATCATCACCACCACTACAGCCATCATCGCTACTGCCACCATCAACACCACCAGAGCCACATCCACCAGTGCTACCATCACCACCATTACAGCCATTGTCACAACCACCATAAACACCACCACGACCACATCTTTCAGAGCCACTATCACCCCTGTTTTAACCATTACCGCCACCATAACACCACCACCTCCACAATCAGCATCACAAATCCTATCATTACCATTATCACAACCATTGCCACCGCCATTATCACCATGAAAACAACCACTACCACCACCAACAACACCAACAGCACTATCACCACAACCACAACCATATCTACCAATACTATCATCTCCACCATCATTAATACCAACATCTCCACAACCACCTCCACAACTGCTGCCATCACTATTATCACGTTCACCACCACCATTAGCACCATTAAAACAACCACCACCATTCCCACCACACCCATCACCACCACCACTTACCACCAAGCCACCATCCCACCCCCTTCACTGCCTCTCCAACACCATCATCACCTCCTATACCAGCAACATCATCACTGCAACCTCACGCACTGTCACCACCACCATCAACTGGGCAGCCTCCATCATCATCTCTAAACCATCGCCACCATCTCCAAAGCCACCACCAGCACCAGCACCATCTCATCCTTCCACACTCAAAACTAGAGAGAAATGTGGCTTTGAACAGCTTTGCTTGACAACAGGCCCCAGTCTACGAGATTCCACCTGTCTTTCCTCTCCTTTGTTTGGATCAAAGTCTAAAAACATATATCCAGTTGGCTGAGTGATTCCTTTTTCCCTTATTTCCTTACTAAGGAAATAATCTAAATTTGAATAATAATTCTATAAAAGGATGTTTTCCAACTCATTCATAAGGATGGAAATTTTACCAATGTAAACAAAAAATAATTTAAAAATGGTCAGATAAATTATGAAATATCCATGTGAAGGAAGAGATATAGCTATTAAAAATGTTTGCCAAGAGTTTTAGATATTGAAAAATGCATATTACACAGTGTTAATTAAAATAAACACAATGCACAATAGTTGGCCTCAGTTACGAAAAATTCAGAGAAAAACAAGACTGGAACAAAACACTCACCAAAATGTTAAAATGTGCTTTTAACTGGATGATGCGTTTATGGAAAATTTTAATTTTTGTGTTTATACATTACATTTTCCAGTTGCTCTCTAATGAGAAGTATTATGCTTATAATTAGAAAAAAATATTTTGAGGATAAAATAAGAGATTATCTTCCATCTTTCAAAGTACAATTTTTTTAAAAAGTCACCTCATCTCAGAAGTCTCTCCTTTATGGTTCTGTTTGGGAATTCCAGCCCCGTCCCACTTTGCTACCCTAGAATACTGTTTGCACCTGTACTAGACACATTTTATATCCTAACACATACCTAAGATGTTTGTACACATTCCTATAGCCACTGAGGTGGATTCTGACCTGCTGAATACTGGAAACTTCAAATTTACCTCCTTCCTTCCTTCTTCCTTCCTTCCTTTTACAAATATTTCTTGAGCACCTATTATAAGCCAAGCCCTGAGAATGTTCTGGTGAACTAGATGGACGAATGTCCTCCCTTGTGGAGCACACAGACTCTGCAGCATACGGGCTAGTGGTAGAGACAGACCATGAACAAATACAGCATGACTGAGTCCTGCAGTTGCCACGCAGTTTGCTTCTGACCCTGACACCCCTCACCCTGACCAGCGGGTGTCACGCAGGCCCCAGCTGCAGGGCGGCCCGCTGATGAGGCCTGCGCCCTGCTTGCCAGCCCAGAGCTTGGGTTTCACAGGGGTGCCCGTGGGAACACCGGATCCTCTTCCCCTCAGCAGCTCCTCTGGGAGCAGGGCTGCAGGGCTGAGGCATGAACACCTGTCCACCAGCAGCAGGGCTGCTTTCCCACCTCAGGGTCCAGACAGGCCATTTGCCTGCCTGGGGATGGCCTGGAAGGTGACAGCTTCCCAAGCCTGTGAACATGGTTTTGACTGACCATCCCTCGGGGGCAGCCCTCTGACTGCTCTGAAAACTAGAGGGGTCCTCTAGCAGCTGGGAGGAAGGCCCAGGAGGATGTGTCTTTGCTCTGCTGAAAATTCACCTTCCTCACTTTCCATCGACAGCAAAAACAAAAACAAAAACAAAAAACCAAAAACCAAAAACCTTGCTTCACCGCCTTGGCAAAGCAGAGAAAAGCGGAGCAGCCAAGCCTAGCCAGCACAGCAAGTCTCGCCCTTACAGCTGCAAAGGCCATCAAAAGTGCTGGCCGACTGTATCTGATTATCTACAGGTACTCCGCCTCTCTCCCAAAGGACTTGAGAAATCTTGCAAAACGTACCTGGGACAGCAAAACAGAAATGAATAACGAATTTAGGGGAATTAAAATACGCTGTAGAAGAAATGCCATGAAGCCAGGTAATGTTATTGCCCAGTGCGAAGCACCCACTCCTGGGTGGACGTCAGAGACGCGCAGGGCTCTGGGGTCCAGAGATGGAGGCGGGATTGGTTATGTGAGCCCCTGAGTCCATCAAAATAAAACAAGTCGTTTTCTCTGGAAAAGACCAGCTCTTTCTGAAAAGAGAACAGAGAAAGTGCTTCTGAGGTTCTTTGAATGGGAACAGTATCCCCTGAATTGGCCCTCAGTAACTGCAACCTCGTTGTTTTCAGGGAGTGGCTTTGCACATCGTCCCTCAGTGAGGGTGGGTGCAATGCCAGTGCCAGCTCAGGGAAGTCCTGGGTAGGGTCAAAGGAACTTTCTGCAGAGACACAACACTCACGCAACACTAATGCAGGCATGAATTCCAGTGGCCTTGGAGACACGGCTGAGCGGCGGGTCTGAGCGGGTGGCTGGAAGTAATTTCCCCCAGCTCCATTATGGGCAGGGACCAGGGCAGCGAGTGGGAGGATGTGCTCCCCGATGGGTCCTGGGCAGCTCTCCAGAGCTGCCAGCAGAGGAGCCGCCTGTTACGGTTCAGCTGTGCGTCAGGGCAGTCCGTGGGAGCCGTGCGTTCAGACCCGGGAAGGGCTTCTCCTCTGAAGGTGGACAGGTGGCGTTTCATATGACAATGGCAAATGCCAGGATCGCGTCTGTGCGCGTGCGTTTGTGTGCGTGCGAGTGCAGGGCTAGTTGTCAGGTGGGGACACTGGAGCCAGTCTTCCTCAACTCAACCCCAGCTCAGCCACTAACGAGCTTGGGCAAATCATATCACTTTCTCAGATGAGTTTCCTCATCTATTAAATTAGGGTACAAATAGAATCTTCCTTGCTGTGCTGCTGTCGGTCCCATGGAGAGCTCTCAGAACAGAGCCTGGGACACGCTGGGGGCCAGGTGGGCCTGTATCCACGTTGTGTCCATGTGTTTGGGTCGGGAGGACAAGCAAGAGCCTGTCATACCTGCAGACACTTCTCCATTCCCATTGCGTGTGTGTGCGGGGGGTGGGCGCGTGGTCAGGAAAAAGGCAGAATTTATCTTCAGAAAAAGACTGTTTTCATGTTTGGGAAATTAGTTTAATTGGTATATTGGTTATGAAGGCTGAAAGCTGGGTCTTAGAGGATGAATTTGAGACAATAGGGGTTAAAATTCTCTATATAATAAAGGAAATCATTTCCTGTCTCCCTTCCTTCCTCTCTCTCCCTCCTTCCCGCCCTCCCTTGCATCTTTCCTTCTTTCTTAGCACATGTAAGTACATGAGCATGATGTAAATCCAAGCTTCACTTCCTCCAAGAGTGTGGAACTGCTTAGGGATGGCTTTCAGGGGCTTCTCGGGCCACACGGAAGAAGCCTCTGAGAGAGGAGGCCATCCCTGACGTGAGAAGGGGGTGGGTGCCAGCCCCACGGGTGGGCAGGGGCCGAGGCCCGAGACCGTGATCCTGGAACCACCCACACTGCTCAGGGTCAGTCTGTCTGTGGATGTGGCATCTGACCTGATGTCCGATATCCAATTCTGAGTGGTCCTTCCCTGTGTTGTAATTCTCTTGGGACATCCTCAACGTTTCCCTCAAAGTGTCACCACTCGAGGCTGGCCTTTAATTAGCAGTGCCTTGGTAAATGAGTGAAGGACGGTGCCCACTCTGCAGATGAACAGTTGGGAGACAGGTGTGGTGTTGCAGGAGGTGGTGAAGACCCAATGGTCGCAGAAGGAAGAGGGTGAGGGAGGGCCTGGGATTGAGCAGTGACAGAGAAAACACACAAAGTTCTTCAGTGGGGAGCACCGGCTTTCTGCAGAAGGTACTTCTGGTATCACAAGACAAGCCTGGAAACCAAGGCTGGGAAACCGTAAGCCCAAGGCTCAGATGGCGCCATTCACAAATGGTGGAGCTGGCGTTCGGCTGTAGCTGGTATTTGACACGTTCCGGTGTGTTCAGACAGAGCGGGGGATGTTTGCTCCCCGGATCCAGAGTTCTTGTTTTGTTTCCCAGGCCCCTTCTTCCTGTTATCGAAGGACTCAGAAACCCGGATTGACAGTCAGAATATCACTAGGTGAGTTGAGAAACAGGGACAGGCAGCAGATTGTGCTGGGAGAAGTCGCCTTCTCCACCCCACTGAGACCCTGCTCCCGGGACAGGAGTCTCCATTTCCTGAATCCAGGACCGTGCTGAATAAACACATTCCCCATGTTCCCCTCTTGCTTTTTTCTCCCCCTGCCCATGTCCTCACAGGCTCCTGGCGGTCCAGGCCCTTTCCTGGGCACACAGTGTTTCTTCATGGGGCGACAGCACAGGGCTATTGATTGGGTATCAGCTTTCTCAGAGTTAACGCATGGCGGCATCTTCTTTAGGAGGGATGCGCTGGCAGATTTTAAACCCTCGCTGGGAGCTCTCACCCTTGGCTGGGAATGGAGTTCGGGTCTTGGCACAGACTGGGTTCTCAGGAAGCAGACGCTGACGTGGAGTCTGAAAGCGAGACGCTCGTTAGGGGGCAACGCCTGAGAAAGGAAGGCGAGGGAGACGGGAGCAGAGAGAAGTCATGCCGGGATGTGGGCCTGGCAGAGCCCGGCCAGCCCAGCTCCGGAAGGATCGCTGGCCCTCGGGGATCAGGGAGTCCCCTATCTGGCCGGTGGCCAAACCCCCGCCCTCCACCTTGCTCAGTCCCCAGATGTGGGTGGCCTTTGGAAAGGCGTGTGTGTGGTTCTGAGACCTGGGCACCGTCTGGTGACCACTCCCTGGCCAGGGTATCTGGGCAGCCTGTTTCCATATCTGCTGTGGATCTTTTTATATTGTATATGTATTTTATAATACATTATTTGATTTCATTTCCACCACAACCCTAGGAGGTAGGCAACATCGTTCCCACTTTACAGGTGAGAGAATTGAGTCTTAGTCTCTAAGTTTCCTATGGTCACACAGAGAGTGGGTGACAAAACCAAGGTTGGATTCTAGGTCCACCTTGAATGCATACACCTGACCAGGTACCCCAGAATGTCTCAGTTCTACCTCTACTGAGTAGATCTCGGCTGCTTTTAAAGACTGTGGTCTCACTCGCCACGTGCTCGTGAGTAATCTACCACACCTCCGTGGCAGTGAGTCATCTCACTCCCGGTAAGAACCGCGGCCCACCTGGGAGAAGGGCCTGTGCCTCTCTGGAGGGTGGTTGGGGAGCTGCCACTCATGGTGCTGAAGTAGACAGCACAGCCACCAGCAAGAAATCTCCCCGATGACCCAACTCCCTGCTCAGAGCCACAAAAATATCTGTCTCATTACGCTCCCTCTCCAGGGATCAGAGAAGGACTTTTTCCCTTTCTTTCTCCAGAGGAGAAGATGCCTGTGCCCCTGGGTCTGAGTCCCCTGTTGGCCTGAGAAAGCCCCAAGGACAACAGGCAGTTCTGTCCCCGAGACAAGGGAATTGGGCCAGGAGGGACTCAGTCACGCTTCGGATTGGCGGAACGGGGCCGGTGCATTTTTTGTAAAATCCAGGTTAATTGCCTCACCCACCTTCAGGGTCACGCTCAGGGACAGCTTTGTGTCATGGTGCGAGCCTAAATAAACAAACAAACAACCCCCCCTCAACACGGCCCTGTGCACTGTAATTGCGTGTTTATCCAGGATGTTGGCTTCTCCAAGCACCTGCCCCGAACAGCCTCGTCGCCGCGCGAGCTGGTGCGCGAACCAGCACGTCCAGCTGTCACAGCACACAGCCTGCGGCATCTTAGTATGAAAATAAGGCAGGCGGCACCTGATTGGGGGAGAATTTTTAATCTCAACGGTTTGTGTCTAAATTTGGGGGTGACCAGCCTGTCAGCTCCAGCAACCCAATCGTTCTTTGAGGTCGACGCAGGCGGCAGCTGCCACAGTCTTGACGCGTCTTTTTTATTATTATTATTATTATTATTTTTCGGGAGGAGAGGGGGAGGGAGTCCATGGGGGAGGGAGGGGGAGGAAATAAAAAGCAAAAAAAAAAAAAAAGGACGTGCTGCTATTTTTGTCGTATTTTTGAATCCTGTTTTAGTGCAAGAATTTAATTATACATATTTTCATCATTTCTTATATTCTGACATATTAATTAAGGATGCTCTAATTCAGTTTCCGTAGCACCGTTAGATTACTCTGTAAAAACATTTTACCATTATTGTACAAATAAAAAATGAAAAGGTACAGGTAGCAACGCTCTTGGTTGTCGGTACATGTGAGCCCCTCCCTCCGCCACACGCCTCTTTGTCACTGGAGAGCCTGGCTCCTCGTTATTTTATAAATACAGGCACGGAGCCCACCCCGGCCCTCCCCGCTCTGCACGGGTTGGTCCCGCAATGGAAACAGTTGTCCCAAAGCTGCCTGGACACTGTGGCCGGCCGTCACCCTGGGGTGGGGGGCAGTGAGGACAGAAGGCAGGGAGGGGTCTTGCAGGGGCCCCGGGCTCACTAGGTGTGTTTTTCATTCTTGAATGGCCCCAGAATGCAATCCTTCACCTTTAAGTCTGGAAAGTATTCAGGGTCAGTATTATTCCCACTTTACTCATGAGGAAAAAAAGAGCCATTCAGGAAAAGTCTCGTGGTGTGGTGTGCTCAATCTGATGCCATCCAAATGGGGTGGGGACGCAGGGCTCGAGCCCCGGCTGCGGCACTCCAAGGCACTGGGCAAGGATGTTCACGCGCAGAGACAGGAGCATCTGTGGAGCACCCACGATTTGCCTGGTGCTCCGTCCGCTGAGCACTGGTGGGTGGCGAGGAAGGTGGGTTTGGTTCCCTGGCTACCTGTCTTGAAGGGAATAGCTAGTGGCTTCCTGAGAGGACACCCCTGTGACTTGACCTGTCAAAACGCACCAGGAAAGGCGTCCTGGGAGGGAAACTTCTAAACTGGAAGCTTAGAAGGGGTGCACAGAATCGGGCTGGGCTGGGGGCTCTGGGTGCAAGGAAGGTGGCTCAGGCAGAGGCTTAGGAGGGGCCCAGTCTGAAGCCGGGGGAAAGAGAACCTTCCGCAGCCCCAGTGGAAGAAGAGTCAGACGGCAGGCAGGGAAGAGGAGGCGGGGACCTACATGAGACGGGGCTGGGAAGAAAAAAGCAAAGAGAGCTCACAGGGCTCTGTGGGCACCTCGAAAGTTTGTCTGTCCCAAAGAACCACTGGGGGGTTAAAAGGGTGCAGTGTGGACAAATGTGTGCTTCAAAAAAAATGATATTTTTTCTTTGCTTCCCTCCTTCCCTCTATCCTTCCCTCCCTTCCTTCTTTTCTTCTTTCTCTGTTTCTCTCTTCTTTTTTATTTCTCTTCTCCTCCCTCTTTCTTCCTTCCTTCCCTCCTTCCCTCCTTCCTTCCTCTCTCTCTCCCTTCCTTCCTTCCTTCTTTCTCTGACTTACTTATCTTTGCCAAGATGCTGATAAAAGACTGTCCCACTGAGAAACTTTTCCTTATTATGGAGGATTCACGCCCCAACTAAGAGTTTGAGAAGGTAAGCATAAAGCAGTGATTCCTAACCTTGCTGGGCTCACACGGGTGGTATATATTTTATAAACCTGTTTCCACAGGTTTGTAAAACTCTGTGAAGACACCCTTGGTCCTTGAGGCTCAGGAGAAAAGCCTCCGCCTGAGGACCTTGCAGGCTGAGTGTCTAAACAATTCATGCTCCCTAAGAAAGCCAGTATCTGTGTGTCCCCCATAATCTCCAGGTGACTCCAGGCTCATAGTGTCACCTGGTTAAAGGACACAGCTCCATTTCCTTTCCTTGGTCTTTCCAATGCCATGTTGTCAGGAGTATACACAGGACAATGGGTAGGAAGGTTGCCACGGCAAAGGATACACACGTGATCATTCCTGACTCTCACCTTGGCTGTCTGGTACCCCAGGTCTGGACCATCCTTCCCTCAGCTGTGCCCCATCACAGACCTGCTCATCTGCTTGCTCCCGGATGTAGACACAGCCCCCCCTGAACTGTCCATGGAGTGCCATTTGATACATGAAGAGCCACCTCCCCAGCTGGAGGGACCTGAGATAGTCACAAGCAACTGTGTGAAGCAGGATCTTCCCAGGAGGGAGCACAACTTGGTATATGGGAATTGTCCAGCTCTGCCACTTAGGAAGGGAACAGATTGTCCCTCTGCTGGCCAACCGTTCCCCTGGGGCTTACTGAACACCTGAGGGAAGTAATGCAGATCCAGAAAAAAAGTAATAATAATAAGTGGCAGTTCTTGCCCCCTCTTGCACCAGGCATGGTGTCAGGGAAGGTCCCTTGGGGAAGGAGACACCTATGCCGGAGAGAGAGAGAGAGACCATACAAGACATAAGGAGCAGCTTCAGACTCCTGATTGTGGGGCTGCAGGTGGAAAGGACACTCACAGTGCTATGCAGCCATCATGCCACTGACTCATTCGCTTTGAAATGCTTAATTTCATGTTGTATGAATTTCACTTCAATTTTTAAACACCCATTTTCTGGGTGAAGATAATTTTTAAAAGGCACAAGGAAGGCAGAGAAAAGGGTGTCTGTGGGGGTAGGTTGGAGACAGGGGGTGCCTGGCTTTGAGGGTTCACCCATCTGTGGGACAGTAAAGGGGCCTCCATGCCCCCTCACTCCTGCCACACAAATGTGTCTGCTGAGTTCGTGTGGCCTCTGAGCTCACAGCCACTGCTTTCCTTCCCGTGTGGCTCTCATCCCATTGCCCTGACGCGTTTGCCCAACAGAACCCACATGTTCCTCACTTTCCTCCTGTTGAGCCAATTGAGTGAGCCTTTAGACCAGTTGGCTACTTTCAGGATCCACACCAGCCCAGCATGAGGGAAACCTGTACAGTGTCACAGGCTGTGCCTTCCAGCCAAGCGCTATGGTCCATCTTGCCCTCCATGGCTGGAGCTGGCCCTGGAATTCTGCCTGGTATAGTCCCTTGTGATCCAACTATGTCATCCCACATCTCCTTGGGTATAAATTGCTGTGAACAGCCTCCTGCCTCCCTTGAGTCTTCCCAGCCTGAGACAGCCCAGCCTCTGGGACCTCCCACATGGACCACATGTCACATCTGGTTTGCACCGGTCTTATCGATCCATGCTCTGGACTTGGCGAGTGGCCCCTTCCATCCCTTCCAATGTTGGCATTGTCATCTCTCAAAGTGGTTACTGGGGTAACCTGCATGCAAGAACTCATCCCAGGAAGCACCCAGGGATGACGCGGCCCTGACGCAAGGAGAGCCGGCAGCTGGATTCAGACACGTGGGAAAGGAGCCCTGGATGTCTGAGTACCTATGGTGTCAACTGCTCAGCTCTCTTCCGAGTAGTCTGTTGGGTTAAGCTTCCATGTCTCTGTCCAGCGTGGCCTCAATCCCCTTTGCAAGACTGATTGGACATTGGAAGTGAATCTACCTTAGAGGCTGCCACCCACGGGCCGGCCTGCTGTGAGCAAACACCATGACATCAATGGGGTATGAGCATCCCCATCTTGGGTGGAGTCTGAATGAACCAACGAGGTCCCTCTTCAGGAGGATGAGATGTGCGTATCCAGAGAAAAGAAGTTGGTGGAGGCAGGGGCAGCAGTGACAGCCACAGGGGGTGACTGAGGTGGCAAGACGGGGGAGCCTCGGGTGAAAGAAGTAGTGACACCTTCTGCCATCCAGTCCCCAAGCAGCCAGGTGGCAAGAGCTGAGTGCTAGGTAGCTGCCCAATGCCCCAAAGCCTGGAAGGCCGCCTGTACATAGGTTCCTTCCGCTTTCTCTTTTCTGATAACCCCACGTGCTATCAGAAGAAACCTTAAATGACTAAACTCACCTAACTATGTCTTTATTACTTGAAAGCTGGAATCCTACGGCAGGAACCAGAGTAAGGAGCCAAGGAGCCAGAAGGGAAGGTCTTACGCAAAGAGGAAGGAGACAGATGAAACGCAAGTTGGAGCCGAGACAGAAACCAGGCCAGAAGTGGACAAACAAACCCCGATATTTGACAGGGACACCAGTGAGGATTTACTCCCCGCCCCAGGGGGCACGGAGCCTGTTGGCCTGACTGGCCTGGAAGTGCAGGGCCCAGACAGACACCCAGGTGGCAAGATCCCAGATGCTCTGAATTTGGAGACAGCGTGGTGTTGGTCACCTCTGGTTTACGCACAAACCTCGGCAGAGACAGCCCTGAAAACCAGTTGCCTCCCCCCGGCCTGTTGGCAAAGCAGTTGTGCATTATTCCCTCTCTCTGGAGTCGGAGGCCTCTCGGCTCTTTCAGACTTCCCTAATAGACTTTGGTTCAAAGCCGAAATGAGGTTTAAGCTGCTGATAGCACGTCTCTGCCACTTTGGGGAAGCAAAGCCGGGTGCTGATGCCGGAACGCCGGCAGAGGGGGATTAGGAGGTCTCGGCTGAGTTCTGCCGTGGCGGCTCTGTTGCTATTAAGAGGGACGGATTAATATCAAGTTTCGGGGATCTGGTTGCTTGCTGATACTGCTTAATTATCCAGATAAGTGATCGGCATCCAAGCATGAGTGGCAGCATACATCTCAGGGCCATCAGCTTCTTTTTTCCTCGCTCCTCTCTCTCTGTTTTTTTCTTTGAGAAAGGAAGTATTTATTCATTTAAGTATCACCGAGATACATATTTTAAAGTGCTTATTAAGCTTTAAACGCAAATGCCAGCCTTAGATGTGTTGCTTTTTGTTGTTGTTCCGGCACATCACAGGAGGAGAGGGGTAGTGTTTTACGTGGCCAGAGGTGGTCAGTAGCTTCCACCCCCTTCCTTTCTCCTGCCGTTTGTTCCAGATCCTTCCTCTGCATGCAGAAGGCCCCGGTCTCCGGCGCACTATAGGTCCACTGCAGGGACAGTGGGCCGCCCTTCTCCCCAGCTCCCACCACAGGCTGGGGGTGGCCGGGGCAGACTCCTGGGCGGGGAGCCCTTCCCTCCTAGCCTTCTGTCCTGACTGGTAATTTTACCCCGTGAAGACGCTTTTTTTCCTCTCTCCTACTCTCTCGGCCTTCTCGGCCCTGCTCCACTTGGGTTCATTGTGTTACTTCTGTCACCTTGATTAGTGCTGTCTGGCTCTGTGCACCCACCTGAGGCTGGGATTAAATCAAAGGCCACACGGAGCCACAAGAGCAGAGCTGCTCCTTCTCTTGCCTATAAACACCAGTTAGGGCTCCTTTGACCCATCTGCTGCTTGCTTACCCTGCTCAGATGTGCTGTCCTTTAATTAGGCACTATGTGTCTGTCAGGCACCCAACTAGGCCCCAGCCAGGACTGATGTCCCCCACCCTCAGGAGAAGCCTCTTTGCTCCTCCCTGGCACTGCACTCCGGGGCCCTGATCTTGCCTGCCACCAGGACGGCCGTCACTTCCCTGGGATGCTCCCCAGATGGCTTCTGGATGGACAAATCAGGCAGCTTCTCACCACTGGGTGCTCAGTGGGGCAGAGACCCTGCCTGGAATGCCCCCACTCTTTGCGAGGTTGGCTCTTACTCAGCTTTGAGGTTCTCAAACTTCGTGGTACCTCAGGCTCACCTGGAAGGTATTTAGAAGTCCCTGTGCCCAGCGCCACCCACAAAGGTTTAGACTGAGTTGTCCAGGCTCGGTGCTTCAGAGGGAACCCCTGAGCTAAGGGCCATCCTCTCTCAGAGGGTCAGACCAAGCTCGCCAGGGGTCTCTGGCAAAGCCCTGTCCACACCAAGAAAAATATGAACCATCATTCTAGCCAGAGCTGTGGATCAAGGCCAGAGCTCTCTGCAAATCACCTCCCTTCCTCCCCACAGCCTCATGGGAGGTAGTTAGGGACAGGAACCCGTCGGGCACTGACACTCAGGTGAAGTGAGAGGACATTTGTCCTGTGATTCCACAGGCAGGGATGGTGTTTAAACTTCTTTTCATCCTTGTAGTGGCTTGAATTTTGGGCCCCCAAAGATACATCCATCCTGAACCTCAGCGTGGGATCTTATTTGGAAGGTCTTGGCAGAAATAATTAAGGCGAGGCTCTCTAGATGAGTTTATCCTGCTTTGGGGTGGGCCCTAAATCCAATGACAAGTACTCATGAGAGAAGAGAAGGGGACACAGACACAGAGATGCGCAGGGACGAAGGTCACGTGGAGACAAAGGTGGAGCTCAGAGTGATGTGTCTACAACCATGAGCACGGCCGGGAGACAGGCACACGGAAGAGATTCTCCCGCAGCCTCCAGGAGGATCCACACCTGTCCACACCTTGATTTTGGACTTCTGGTCTCCAGAATGGAAAGGAAATATATTTCTGTGGTTTTAAGCCACCCAGTTTGTGTTGATTTGTTATGTCAACCCTAAGAAACTAAGACAACTCCCCAACATCTGTCAGGATCTGAGCAAGCCCCTGTTGAGTGAGTGAATCGTCAATGCCCAGTGCAGCCCCACTAAGAACCCAGCCTCACTACTCCAATCCCCTGGCAAGGAGGGACAGCTCAGGGATCTGAGGGCCTTGCCTAAGGGCGTAGAAGTGGGAGGCAGGGCTTGACCCTGAGCGAGGCTCTGAGACCTCGGGCCCAGAGGCCATTCCACCAGAGCACATCACGCTCCACCTGCAAATGCAAAGGCAAGACCAAGGCCAAGGCCCTCATTCCCGAGGCCTCACTCAGCTTTGCTTGGTGAGGGGCAGGCCGGTGAAGGCCAGCCCGTGCTTCCTGATTTCCTGTGAGACCACGGGTTTCAGACTGCCTCGTTCATGTTCCTAGGGTTTTGCCAATACACCTTGTCCCAGCTGCTGGAGCGGGGGACGAGGTGGGGAGGGGCAGATCCCCACTGCCCTGTCTGTGAGATCGGCCTCACTGTGTCTGAAATTCCCCATTCACTATTGTTTGGGAGGGGGAGAAAGGAGGGTTTGCATTCCATTGCTTAAAATAAATTATGGAACTATCTTCCAGGAAGGTGCAACCTCCTGTGAATAGGGTGCAGGGAAAAAAACCTTCAGAACCCGCGCCGTCGAGATGCCCTTGGTGGGCCCCGCCTGCCTGCCGCTCCCTGTGCGATCGGAGCACAACCAGGCCCGCGCTGCTGCTCCGTGGAGACACTCTCATGATGGTGGACCCTTTGCCTTGCACTGCACAGGCCTCTCGGAGACCAGCTTCCAGGAGGGAGACTCAGCTCCCCAAGGAGGGAGTGGGCGTGGGCTCTTCTACCTGCCAGCTGGCCCTGCCAAGGGTCCTCAGTCTTCCTAGCAACATGGCCTGGGAGCAGGAAGCCACGCTCCTTCTGGGTTCTTCCTCATGGCCCTCTGTCCCTGGCGTGTCACAGGCCTTGGAAGAGATACGTGTGGCTCCCGCCTAAGCCCCACACAGAGGCTGCTCCAGGTC
>RJWJ010032521.1:0-18470 GCA_004363605.1 Indri indri
GCGGGCTCCAGGCTTCCTCCCCAGCACGTGGGGCCTCGCCCAGCCCTGCCCTGCCTTCTGTGTGTGCCTCACCGCACTGCCTCGTGTGCACCCCTGCACACATCACACCGCCCCTCACACCCGGGTCCCTGTGCCCACGCCTCTCGCCCATGCAGAAAATCCCCTCCTGGGTGATTTTCTGGTTTCCTGTAGTAGCCAAACCCCCAGGCCAGCTTTGCATGTGCAGCTTGTCACCAGCACCTGGCTATCGGGAGGTTTTTATCAGTGGGCGGAACAGCTTTTGCTTACCCTAAAAAAACAGCCCTGTAACCACTCCTCTGCCATGCGGTGTGTATTTATTCAGCAAACATGTCTTGAGCGTCTGCTGTCTGTGGGCTCTGGTGTGAGGACGATGAGTAACACACCATCTCTGGCCCCGGGGGGTTCCCATTCTGGTAGGGGGAACCCCACTGATAAGCAGACAGCACCAGAACCTTCTGGTAAGTGTTTCACTGAGAGTGGGGAGGTGCAGAGGCTGTGGAACACAGACGTCCACTGACTCTGACATCAGAGAAAACTCCAGAAGAGACCACGTGTCAGCAGGTCTTTGGGGAGGAGCTGTCACTGGGTAGGCAGGAAAAAGAGGAAAAACGGGGCTTGGAGATATACTCTTGCCTTCTTTTTCTAGGGAAGGAGTTGATTTCATCCCATTTCATTTAATTTTCCCTGGAAGGTATAATAAGCAGTTTAAAATATTTTCTGTTCATTATCTGTTCTAGAACTTGTGTATATTTTTATAAGGCGTTGCCAACATTGTAACAAGGTACCCGGTTAAATCTGTTGTGCGGTTCCAGTGATTGTGAGATGACTCTAAGTGATCTTGGGAAATTTAAAATTCGTTTGCGAACATAAATTCTGATTGGAGAAAATTAAAGATGGTCACAGTGAGTTAGATCAATGTGGTGGTGGCATATTTAAACCTTACTATTTATTTTTTTCCGTCGTCATCCAAAAAAAAAAAAAAAACAGGAAAGCATTAAATGTGTATGGTTAAATTTTTGAATATATTTTAAATTATCTTGTTTTGTCTGAAACTGTAATGTAAATAAGTTTAAAATTAAATGTTACTTTCGGACATCTTTTTATATAATGGGAGGTAATAAGTCAAACATGTATGGGAGAAAGATGAGTAAAAATCTAAAATTGATGTTCCTGTTTTTGAAATGGGTCCGTTTTTACATGACTGTTAAATGCTGCCATTTAAATCTAATGGAAATTTTAGATGGGGGCATTTTACTTTATATTAATATTACGAAATAACACCAGTAAGAGGAAGCATGTAGCTTTTAGCAGATTTTATATTCTAGACTCTTTATTAAATGTGTTTTTGGTATGGATAATAAAATGAAACATTTCTTGTCCAATGAGAAGACTGTCTCTTTTTAAGGTTATGAGAAGACAGACGAGGTTTCAGAAAAGACCTCGCTGGCTGACCAGGAGGAAGTCAGGACTATCTTCATCAACCAGCCCCAGCTGACAAAATTCTGCAATAACCAAGTCAGGTAGGAACTGCCAAAGGATGCCCTGGGACCAGCCAGCATGGACGAGCTGGAGAGGTCAAAACAAAAATGCTTGCCAAGAGCTCTTAGTGTAGGCAGGTAGTATTTGACAGCTGTGTAAGGTTTGGCACTGTGCATAGGCTGTTTCTCCCTCTTCTGTCCAATAAAGAAATATTAATCAGAATCTGGAAGTAGGAAAGCACAAAAAGGGTAAGCACTCATCGTGCGCTGCTAATCCTGTGTATCTGAATCATGAGAGCTGTTTGGGGGTAAACGCCTTTGTCCCAAACCTGTTAGTAGAGCAACGTATTGTTGTTTTCGATTAACAAGTTTTAACATTTTAGGAGAGGCCATTCTGCACCCGGAACTCCTTTTCTTTAAATAGTCTTCAAATACTGGTTTTTGGTGCTTGTGAAATTTGGTGTGGTGTTGAGGAATGGGGGACTGTGAGAGTTATGTCACTACATGTTATTTTATTCCAACAGGAATTTAAAAACTATCCCTGTACGCACTGGTCACCAAGCGGCCTCTGAGACCAAGTGAACACGCCCAGGGCCGGCCCAGTGTTTGTCTGGTAGCAGAATTCCCAGATTTAAGAAGCGCCCACTTAAAATTAATATTTGCAACTTCAAATTCTAGAGGAACATTTCTCCATTTGGGGAGGGTGGTATGCGTTTCCTTTAATCTGCTTTCTATTCGAGAAACGAGGAAAATCTGGAAGTTTCCAAGACCTAGGTGGCGATATCTCACAAACGTGGGCATGTCGGGTGTGTTTAGTGTGGGTTCCCAGCCAAGTTCCTGGTGTGGCCGTGCAGAAAATTCAGGGAGAAGCCCCGGAAACTTCCCCATTTCCCTGCAGTTTTCCAGAAAAGACATCTCCGTGTACGGTGTCTGGTCCTGCGCAAATTGCTGATTTTTTTTTTTTTTTTTGGAAAGATTTTATTTTCTATCAACATGTTATACTCGATCTTATCTAAAGTTGTTCTTTGTAAGCTGCTTTTAGTAACGTCGAGCAGGATAGTTGGCCAAACAGGACAAATGATATAATGCGGAAAATAAAACTGGTATTCTCTCTTTACTGTTTGTGTGGCCAGTTCCTCTCTTTCTCATTTAAGTTAATGACCCTTCGCGATATTCTTCCAATTTGAAACAGCAGACATTCGCCATCTGATTTTTATAGGGTAGTGAGAGAGCTTTGTAAATGTGGATGCTGATTATGGAGTAACTAAGTTTTATGCCTCTTTTTGTTTTTGTTTTCTAGCACTGCAAAATACAACATAATCACATTCCTTCCAAGATTCCTCTACTCTCAGTTCAGGAGAGCCGCTAATTCATTTTTTCTCTTTATTGCACTGCTTCAGGTAAAGTCACATCATGAAACCTTAGTTCAAAGTCAGATGTTCAGGTATTAATAAATGTTTTTGTTTAAGTCTGTGGTCAGTCCCCTGGGGCTGACCTAAATGCAGAGAGGTGCGCTGGTTTGGGTGGAGGTTTCGGCACCTGCCGCAAGTGTTGTCAGAATCCCACCACCTCTTCAAGCCTGTCATTCATTTTTATAACTTTCTTTTAAATGTTCTGTAAATTTAGTGTGGCCAGAACCGTTCATTTTGGGCGACAAAGGAGGATGGGACTTTTTCTTGAAATATTAATTTTCATAGCAGTGAAAGTGTCAACTCCGGACCTTAGAATGCCAGAATCACTGCTTTAAATCTTGAGTTTCTCTTTGTACTTTTGTTAGTTATAATCAGAAAAAAAATGTTTTATTAAAAAGTAGTATATGTTAGTTGTAAAAAAAAGAATTTAAGAACACAACAAAACATGAAGAAAAAATTTAAAACTCTTATTATTCCGCCACCAGAGACAGATACTCTTAAAATTTGGGCATATGCCCTTCTGATCTTTTTTTTTCCCCCCTTCCAAGCATTGTTTATTGATTTAGTTTACAGAAGGGGGATCGTAGAGTATATACTGTTTTGTAATCTGCTTTATTCATATGACAATGTGTAGATATTTTCCCAGGTATTCACTGTGTTCCTAAAACATCATTTTTAATGATTATATGATATTTTAGTGTATAGATACACCATACCTTATTTAACTAATGCCCCACTGTAGGTGTTAGTCCCATAGACTACTTACCACATCAAGCTAATTAACATGTTCTTCCAGCTACTTACTAAATACCAGCAAATTGCCTCATCCGGTGTTAGTTCGCCAAGATAATAAAAAATCAGCAAGGCATATTTTAGAAAGAACTAAGACTCTGTTGTTTTTAAATCTGTTATAAACTTTCTAGTTCTCATTGGATTTCTCTCTTTTTTTTTTTTCCAAATAGCAAATACCCGATGTATCACCAACAGGTCGTTACACAACGCTGGTTCCTCTCTTATTTATTTTAGCTGTGGCAGCTATCAAAGAGATAATAGAAGATATTGTAAGTATTTGGTTTTTTTCATAACTGTGACTGTTATTTAATATTTTTTAAGGTATTAATTTCTTAAGTTATTTAATGTTGGCATAGACTGCTTAAAATACCCATTCAACTTAAAAATGTACAGAATATGTTCTTAACCCCTGAGGTTAATTTTTGTTGATTTCTTTAGGATTAATATTGCTGAATGCTTGTTACAGTATTCTGTTATGTTTCTTTGTTATTTAAGTTAAATAATTGGCTTGGAGAGAAAACTGTATCTGAATTTTATTTTCTATTAAATGAAGTAACCTTTAAATTATCTAAATGTAATGGGGTTTTGGGTATTTTGATTTTTAATTTAAATACTATAATTTTCACCTTTTTAAATGTTTGATTTCCTTTTTATCTTATTTTAGTAGTTCTTACGTTTCCTTTTCTTTTCTCTGATTTTACTAAAAGAAAGTTAAGGCAAATTTGCTATTTTTATCATTCCATAGTAGTAGAAAAAAGGGGAAGTCATTTTCCCCTTTATAAAATAAATTCAGGCTTTTTCCCCACCTCTAGTTTACCTATTTTAACTATCTTACTTGAAGATGCCAATGTTTTGCTTTGTTTTGTTTTCCTATTCTTTTTAAATATTTCTTTGCCTGCCTGAAATGACCTTCTGTCAAGCCTTAGGAAAGTTAGATGTCAAGGCAAGGAAAGGCAAGAAGCATTTTAGAAAGTGCCAATTTCAAGTTTCACAAACGCTAACGTTTTTCTGTAGAGAATCTTATTAAGAAGAAGACGTGAGCCATAGCATCACTAGACCCGTTAGAAATGGGTCAGTTGAACATTTAGATCATTGGTCTCAAAGGCATGCAAGTATCAAGAGTAGATATAGATCTCGTACGTGTGTGTAAAATATTGTAGTCCTCTCGATTGGAAATAACGTACTTGATGGGTACCACTGGCTGAGAAATGGAAGAGATTCTCTTCTCACCTGTATGGCTGTCTCAGACTCGCGAACCTTTAAATTACGGTTGGATTTGGCTGTCCACCAGGATTCGTCTTTCCCACGATTTTGTCTCTTTCTTTGCTTTATATACTCATTTTTCTTTCTTTGTTTAACCTAATTTTCATTGAGCACCTATTATCTGCTAGGCATTGTGTATTGCTTTTGCAAATGCTTTCCTCATTTAATTTCCTCGGTAACTTTCAGAGTTGGATGTTAACCCCATTTTCAAGGTAGGGAAGCTGAGGCTTGGAGAGAGAGGTCACGTAACTTGCCCAAGAAAGTGATGGAATCAGAATTCCATCTCATCCAGCGCTCTTTGTATTCTTGTGAAGAGTCACTGACAACAATATTAACAACATTTATTGTGTCTCTGGGTTCCACGTACTTGCTTTTTGTCCTTTACATTTACTAAATCTTATAATAACCCTTTAAGGTGTTATCAATTGATCTTATCCCCATTTTACAGATGAGGAAGAGAAGGGAGAGGGGTGAGAATTCAAACAAGGCAGTCCAGCTCCAGAGCCCTGTCTCACAATCACTCCTCCAAACTGCCTACCCAGTTTTTACAGCAAAGCTATAAGCTCTCTAGCTATGGGGTACTAGTACCCCATCTTTGAAAATCGGTGATAAAATTGTATCCAAGAATCTCTTTTTTAACAGAACTCTTACTGGCCTAATATAATAATCGAGTACTATTAGAAACCAGCTAATCGGGCAGCCCCCAAAGAAGGCAGTAATAGCATTGTGAAGTAATGATAGTAACCTATGGAGTAGTTTTCTAGAGAAATCAGTGTTCAGAAATTAACCAAAAATTGTAAGAGTAGTTTAACAAAAAATTTGTACCAAACTATAAATTGATAGAAAGTTTGAAATATTACTCCCTATAGAAGGAAAAAAATCAACAGTTCAGGCCCATACATGGTGCACACCACGTCTGTTTATAGCCCAGTATTAACACAAGCAAAAGGAAGGTGTTATTCCAGGGTCCATGTGAGTAGAGAACTGGATGTTTATAAAGATTAGTAATGTCTTCCACTCACACATCAGTGAATAAAACAGCTTACATTCTCGTAAGCCTTCCTTTGTATTCCATTTAACAACGTTTTTAAAAAATTACAGAATAAAACGTAAAAACAGCTTCCAGGTAAGATATTAATACTTAAAACTCTCCACCCCCGTGCATTTTAACTCTTGATGTTTCAGGCAAGTTCACATACTATGATTTCCTATTTTTGTCTGTAAGTAACAAGTGACATACATCCTTGAAGATACTCTAAAATTGATGGAGAATTTTTTTTTAAAAAGCTGCGTCATGTCAAATCCTAATTCTTATGGTAAAGATCAAGGTTTTTTAAAAATTGATAAATATTCACCACTCAAAACATTCCTTCTTTACTGTAACCTTGTTAAACTTAAACACTAGTCGACTTTATTCATTATAAAACAAGTACTTATTCACAGTCTACAATATGCAGGGACAAATACTGAGGATAAATCTAGTGAGTGAAAGTAGCCGCGATGGAGGCGATAGACCAGTAGAGGAGACAGATATTAATCAGGCAATGACACTGGGCTGTCACTGAGATTAAACAATACACATCAAGTCCTTAGGACAGTGTCTAGTACAGTAAATGATGAATAAATGTTAACTGTATAGTCATCATCCAAAGATGCTTTTGGCTAAACAATGGACAATATATTGCAAGGAAAACAGAGGATTTGGGCAGGCTAGTGAGAAGAATATTCTAGCAGTTAGTATAAAAAAAAACTAAGATCTATTAGACTAACTGGTAGAGGTGGGGAAGTGGAAAAATCAATTCGCTGTATGTTTAAAAGTAAAATCAACCAAACTTAAACTTATCATCACCCAACATGCTACATACCCAACTTACAGTGTTCATATTTTATCCCCAACCGCGGGAATGTAAGCTCCGTGAGAGCAAGGGATTTAATCTCTTGTTCAGTGCGCAGCAGTGGTAACAGGGCTTGGCACATAATATTATTGGTAAAGACTTACTGAGTGAAGAAATAGGTTGGACGGTAGTGAGAGGGAGAAGGAGGTACAAGAATGACTTTGAGGAGTTCCTGGCTTGTGCAAATAAGTGGCGTTTGGTTCCGTGTCTGAGACGAGGACCAAGTCTTAGGGTATAAGGTCGCAGGTTGCCTGTGGGCACAGTTTGAGATGCTTTTGAGATTGCCACGGAGAGATGTCGGTCAGCATCACATACTTAAGTATCCTAAAGTTCTTGCTACTATTTATGCAGTATTGTATACTGTCAAATATTGATAATGTTAAATAATCCACTAGCTCTCAGTGATAGTAAATGAGTTCTTATTCTAAGACAGGGGTGGGTATGAACTCAGAGAATACCTGTTAATTTTTTTAACTCTTAGGTTTAGAAAGAATAATGATCTCTTTAAGCTACAAAAGCTAGATGCTTTCTTTTTGTAGTCATAAGGTTAGAGCTGGCCCGTTGAGGTGGATCCTGGCATGATATCAACACACTTACTTCTCGACGGATAACCTTGTTTATTCTGTGGTAGGCGGGTTCAGAAAAGAGATACACCTGTGCGGGAATTCTCTCCAGATGGAGAGTAATGCCTAGGATTGCCTTCGGTTTCACTAAGATTCAATTTCCTGTTTGAAGCGGAGTGTTTCATTAATTAGCTCTAATGTGTCTCCTTCAGTTGGAAGTCTAACCATTGTCTGTCGTAGATGTGCATGAATTTGGAAATATTTGTACCTCCTTTGAATATCTACATTTATTTACCTTGGGCTGTTATTTTGGACCAAAACTTATTTTGTGTTACTTTCTAATTTTCTTACAAACTTTATGAAAAACTATACAACTACAACTATAAAATATTCTCTACCGATGATACAAATTTAAAAGAATGTTAGAAATTTATTTAAGAAGAAATTTCTGGCAAATCATGCTTTTGAAAGCAGTAATATGCCTGTTAAAAGTCTACATTAATATCCGTTGACTAGTGAGTATTTTCTACTGAGAGTTACAGTGTATTCCCGCATGTGGATGTGGCTAGAATCATTTTCAACAGTTCTTCCGCAGAGGCGATTTGAATGCTCTATTTGCATTTT
This sequence comes from Indri indri, assembly GCA_004363605.1. NCBI lineage: Eukaryota > Metazoa > Chordata > Mammalia > Primates > Indriidae > Indri > Indri indri. The sequence goes on from RJWJ010032521.1 coordinate 8,049, forward strand.
ATGCAGTTCAGTGGCCGATTGTTTCTGCAAATTGAGCTCACGCTGCCAGCTATTACTCCATTCCTCTGGGGTGTTGCTGTGTCTTGGAGGAGTGCTAATCCACAACTCTAGACTTTTCTCTTGGAGAGTGTTTTCATGTGTGCACTGTGATTCTAAAAACCATGTTTTTTTCCTCAAATGGAAAACTCAGAACTCGCTGGTTTTACATTTCTTCCAACCCAGGTTGTAGGCAGGTATCCACAGCTAAATTTGACCTTGAGCTTTATGCAATAGAATCTTTGAGCAGAGAGTTAGTTGCACTCAACGCTTTCCTGCAGTGTTAACGAGTCTGATGGGTTATACTCGATGCCGTCAGTGTAGACGGAAGTCATGGAAAACCTCTCGTTGAACCATAGAGAAGATAACTTCCTCTGGCCACTCAAATTCTCACCTTTCTTTCATCTGACATTGTTTCTTTTTTCTTACTCACTGCCATAAAACCTTGGCTTAAGTAACTCTTCAGACTTACCACCTAGACTTAGAGTAACGAACCTGTTTACCCTTTAATTTTGTAGGTGCTTTTGGGAGCAAGGAGAATAGGATAGGGTCTTGTGATTCAGTGGCTCGTGGTTGCAAGTGGAGGTGGGGATGTCGGGGAGCAGTGAGTAGAAAAGGCCATTTGCAAACGGTAGATGCGTCTGGTTCTAGTCATCGACACACATCAGCACGTCATTAAATTATGGTGGATGTACTCAGCTTAATTAGATAATGAATTTCAAAAGAAGCTGAGAATATTTAAATACCGTTATTAAAATGGTAATTATTATAGGCAATTCTCTGGGGCAATCTTCATTTCTGAGTGAGTTATTTAAGCAAAGACGAAGTCAGCCTTCCAGTTCAAACTTTTCTCGTACGTTAAAATTCTAATCTTACCTCTGTGCTAACGTAAGATCCTCCTGAGGGAGCACAGGCTTGGGCTCTCAGAAGGCGAGTGCCGCAGAAAGATGCTGCGGATCGTGCTTCCAATTTTGGGATTCCTGAGCATCTTCTCCTGCTTCCCGTGACCCTTCCCCCGTCGATGCAACTTCCTTAACGCTGACATGACGGAAGGGACCAACCTGGAGAAACATGACCCGAAAGAAATCCTCTCTTTCATTGTGGGTGTTCTTTTGTTTTATTCATTTCATTCACTTTCTCACAGTTGTTCTTTTTGCTTTTGAACTTTAGAAACGACACAAAGCTGATAATGCTGTCAACAAGAAACAGACACAAGGTAGGAATTTTACGTCTTATTTCTCATAGTTGTCAAATACGCTCACAGTGAAATATTTTCAAATCGCTTCCATTAACTATAATTCAACAGAGACTACTGCGTATCTCTTAAGTTTTTCTTTCAGGGTAGATTGATTCTTGCTTTGCAGCGTTTATTACTCTGACACTTAAATTCACATTAGAGTGATTTACAGTGATAATGCTTTTGAAAGCCAACACTTTTAATGTATTTAAGTGCTTCGTAATAATGAGCTCCCAAATATAGTCCATAAAGTCTGCGGTTGTTTTTGACGGCGTTAAATACTGTAAACTGTCTTCGTTTGTAACCTGCAGATGTTACCGTAGAAAAGATGTACAGGAAATAATCAGGTGTGATGTCACTGGGGCGAAAGCATTTTGGAGAGTAAAGCGCTCTGAGTTATTCTATACGTGCAGACGGCGTATGCTCCAGAAATAAAGATGTTTAAAACCAGGCCAGCTTCTGTGGCGTGCATGGCATTTTGGCATGGCTCTTTTCGTGTGAGCAGTCATTTCGATGCTGCCAAAAGCAAAATGACCTTCAATAGAAACAAATAGACTGTGATACTCTAATATGTTTTTAAAAAAATACCCAGGAACACGCGAAACTCATCTCATCCTATCCCTGAACTGCCCCTCTGTGAGCCTCGTCCCTCTCTGAGGTTCTCCTGATGGGACGAGAGTCAGTGAAGTCTGCCAACATTATCTGGCAGTTAAGGACAGGATTTTTACCTGGCTGATATTTTTATGGGGCCCTGTCGAAATACCCTGCTTCTTTCTTACCACCTCACACCTAAAGCATCATATGCCAATGTTTGATGTATTTGAGGAAGATACATTTATTAAATTAACCTAATAAAATTATCAAATATTTACTGAGATTATATTATGAGACATACAAAAAAGTATAAGATGAGAACTTCAACTCTCAAGAGCTTATAACCTATCTGGCGAGAGAGGTGCATGAACAGACACGTACAGGTGGGAGGTAAGAGATTGTGGAAGACAAAGGATTTGGACCACGTGATCTCAGTGTCTCTCTAGATTTTTGTGGCAAATCGTGGTTCCTGTGTCAAATACTATAGAAACTCAAAAGGAGAGAAAATGTTGGTGTATCTTGAGGTAGACCTTGAATTTTGGGAGGACTGTGGGGGAGCCAAGAGACATGGGGAAGACTTATCTTACGTGCGGGTCGAGTGGGAAGGGAGGCGGCGAGGTTATCCTGGACGGGAAGGAAGAAGGCTTCTGAACGGGTTTGCTAAACCGTTATTAGAGAGCCAGGGATGGGAAGGAGATTCATACCAGAGGGAAACAAGGATTAAAAAGGCAGGCTGGGGTCAAATGTTACAGGCCTTTGGAGGCCAAGCAAAGGGAATTCCAATTTGGAGGTTCATGAGCCAAAAAGAGACGGGATACACGTGAAGGGTAAGGATGGGCGGAGCAGGATGAATTGGAGTCAGGGCCTCGTAGAAGCCTAGTGGGGAGGCTACCCGAGGAGTTTGGGTGTAGAGGGTCAACCAGAGAGATTGAAAGAGAAAAACCCAGATGTTTCCAGTACTGGTGTTTTTGGCAATATGCACTTTTTTTGCATTTGTTGCCATATTGCTCAAAATACTCATTAACAGCTTTGGAAATAAAATTAAGTAAATGCTTTTCCAGCGTAGCAGAGCGTTCCTGTCTTCAGTGATAGGGAGTTATTTGTCTTCAAGCCTCTGCTCACGAAGTCAACACAGTGCAGTCGAGGAGTAGCCATCATGGCTTTAATGATTTTGGGCTACCACACCTCGAAATCACACACGCTCTGATCTTCTGGGTCCTGAACTACTTCCAAAAGTATTCCCTTTCATCTATCATTCAGAGAAAATGTTCTTTCTTGCTTCATCAGTCCTCTTAGTGGATTTACAGGATGAGCCCCTGTGGCTAAAAGTGAAGAACAGGCAGGTGAGAGGGAACGCTTCTGTAGTCAGCGTCTGTAAAACTCATTTCAAAAATAAAACATTAGGAGGCCGGGCGCGGTGGCTCACGCCTGTAATCCTAGCACTCTGGGAGGCCGAGGCGGGCGGATCGTCCTGAGCTCAGGAGTTCGAGACCAGCCTGAGCAAGAGTGAGACCCCATCTCTACCAAAAATAGAAAGAAATTAATTGGACAGCTAAAAATATATATAGAAAAAATTAGCCGGGCATGGTGGCGCATGCCTGTAGTCCCAGCTACTCGGGAGGCTGAGGCAGGAGGATCGCTTGAGCCCAGGAGTTTGAGGTTGCTGTGAGCTAGGCTGACGCCACGGCACTCGCCCCAGTCAAGAGAGTGAGACTCTGTCTCAAAAAAAATAAAATAAAATAAAATAAAACATTAGGGCTTAGCTATAAAAACCACTGTAGTCAACAGAATACAGCCGGCCCTCTGCATCTGTGGGTTCCTCATCCTCAGATTCAGCCAACCAAGGATTGAAAATATTTAGGGAAAGACAAACACAACAATAAAAAATAATACAAATGTAAAAATGCAGTGTAACAGCTATTTACATAGATACTATTTCCGTATTTCCTATATTCTGGTTACATAGTTACATTGTATGAGGCATTGCAAGCAATCTAGAGATGATTTAAAGTAGATGGGAGGATGTTCCAAGGCTGTATGCAAATACTACACCATCGTCTTCCACAGATTTGGGTATCTGTAGCTGTACTCGGAAGTCCCAGGCTTTTAGTTTAATACTTGAAATTGTTTTCTAAGAGAATAGTATCTTTTTTTGTTTTATTCTTTTGCCTACTTTTGAGTATTGGTCTCCTTGGTTTGGCAGTTGATAGGAGATAACAAAAATGTTTAAGTGGGGTACTGTTTGCTGTCAGATAACCCAAATTGCTTAACGCCAAAGCCATCTGTTGGCATTACGCCAGAATGAAATTCAGTTTACTTTCCTGAATTGAGGCAGGATGGGTCTGTAGGAGTGGGAAGGGGAGTATTTTTGACAGGCAATTAATTTTCGACAGACATTTGAAGCATTAAACTTAAATTTTCATTTTCCAAATGTTTACCAAGACCACATAATATATAAGGACATTTTCCCCTCAGGTCAAATATTAACCCTTCTATATCCTTAGAGAAATGGATATTTTCTTTCCTTATTTTGCATGGAGCAGTAAAGAGTGATTCTGTCATTCCCTAGTAACTACGTAAATATGAATCTGTAATTTTATTTCCTACATTTTCTACCATTTGACTGAAGACTGGTGCCTGTCTGATGTCTCATTTTCACTGATTAATGAACTCAATCAGGAATCTAGTTATGGAATTTAGACCTAACTCAGACCTCCACAAACTTTACGATGGTGCCTGTCATCAACACCACTTCTGGAAACAAGCCATCTCTTGCCCCAGAGATATGGAAGTTGGTTAAGCAGATGGTTCAGTGACCTGACAAATGTACAGTTGTATATTGTTTTCTGAAAACTGAGTTGTAAAGGCAGGGCAGAGTAAATTGATGCTCAGAAATCCAGGGGGTGAGTGAGTCATAATGAGTTTTATGAATTGTGACCTCTTCTCTTTAGTATGTTTGTTGTGTGTTGGTTTGTGCATACTAGAGAGCGACTCTGCAGAGGGCAGGTCAAACCTCTGGCTTGTCTTTGTGTCCCCGGTAGCCCCCAGCCCAGGGTCCTTTCACGGCAGGCGCTCTGTGTGTGCGTGACCCACGAATGGGAGAATGAGCCACTGTCTAGGTAAAGACGTGGGCACAGATAACGGAGGGAGAAGAGAGACTAGAAATGGAAGGAGTCTTCCTGAGAATTCATTATCTGGAGTGTGAATGAGCTTGAAAAGCAGTATTTTCATAACACCGCGTCCCAGACTGTCTCGCAGGCGCCGATAAAATACTAATGTGGCGGAAGTTCTTGTCGTTTTTTACCCTCTGTGGAAGATGCTATCGTTATTTCACCCTGGCTTTGCCTTCTGTGAACACAGACTACGTCCGCTCACCACCTCCACCACGCCAAGCCCCGGAGCACTGCCCTGCTCAGAACACCCATTTTCTTGCATCCGAACTCACCTTCACTTTCTCTGATTTCTTCCCTCGATATATGAACTCGGCATGTGACACACTCCACGTGTCTACACACACCCTGGGGGCCATCTCTTGTCGTTTTTCCCGAACTGAGTTGTTTTGCCAAATTTATCTCTGCAGGAATTTGTAAAGTATGACTTCACAATTGTTATAATTTATGAATTAAACTCGATCCCCATATGGATTTATCGTGGTGGCTGAGCTAGGTCTTTTTTTAAGTTATAAAAAAATATCCTTTCATTTTGCATGAAGCACCATTATGGCTAGCGTGCCAGTGTCTCAAGTGGAATGACGGTTTCATCTAAAATCACGACAGGGAGGCCTGAGAAAGGATGGAGTTCAGGTGCAGGCTAAGACAGGTATTTGGGAAACTTTTTAAAATTTCTCCTAATGAGTAGATTTGCATTTTTCAAACCTGCTCTTCAGGTGTATTCCCTGAATGCTGTGTGTACATTCCACAGGTGGGAATGTGAGATACAGCTGTGATCTCTGGCAGCCCATTGATCCCTCGGTTTGATGCTATAGTTTATTTAATATTGTATTAATATTTCATTATATTATTACGATAGTATTAGAATAAGTCTTTAATAAAGCAGTTTCCTTCTGTTTTCATTTAATTATTTAGAAAGGACAATGTGAAATTCTTTTCAACGAGGCACATAGCTAAGAATAATCAATCTACCCGTAGTCACCGGTATCTTCCGTCCCCAGAGCTCCATCGGCCTTTCTGGAGTGGATTGAGCCGATGGCCGCTAACGAGGCTGCTTCCCTGCTGGGCACATGGTCGCTTATCACCCACTGGAAACCGTTTCACCTTGAAAGTCCTTTGTGAAGAAGGTGTTGAGTTGTTGTGGATTTAATGTGTTTCAGATTGTTAAGCCTGAAATGACCGAACAGGGCTGAGTCCTTCTGGTTAAATGCATTTCAGCTCAAAGGAATGTATTATGCTAAAGGACTCAAAATAGCTCCGCCTTGCTGGCCTGTTGAGGAAGAGAGTTGTGCTGCCTTTTTCGTCTCCCTGGAAGTCCCTGCACGTCTGATCCAGCCAGCGGACCTGAACATACTCTGCCGCGTGTACATCGGCTTACAGAGTTCTTAGGAAGTGTTGTTCCCATGATCCTAGGGCTTCAAACTTGAGCATATTATGTAGCCTCAGTAATTTCAGACATCTTTAAGATTATTAATATTTTCAAATTATCACAAAGACCTTAGTGTTACATAAATCGAACTGGTTAGATGTCTTCAGCAGTATCTCTAGACGGAGAGGGGTATTTGGGAGGGAAAGACAGCCCCAGATTTTCTTTCATTTGTCCTGGAAACAAAAGTTACACACAAAGGAGTAAAAGGCATTCAGGAAATTTAGAAACCTGGCTAAAGTGAGCGAGGACTGATTTCAGGGTCAGCTTTGTGACTTTGCTCTGGGCTTCCTTTCCTTTGCGTGTGTACCTCAGTCTTTGCCTCTTTTATTTTTGAATTTAAACCAGGTATTCTGCTTTCATGGGCATTTTCCTCCCTTCTGATTTTGCCAAACCCCAATAAAATTCTATCTTCATATTTCCTGGGGAAACAGTGGGTGCGATTCAAAGTTAGAACATTCGTTACTTCACTTCAGCAAGTCTTTATGGAACATCTTTGTTGTGTAAGACCCTATGCGGAAAATGCAGAGAGAAACAAATCTTCGTTCTTGCCCCACAGGAAATTATAACCTGATAGGGAAGATACGATGCAGATGGATACAATACAAGGCGAAAAAACTAATAAGGGCCATAGGAGAGAAGCGGTGATTCAGTGTGTCATTTGGAGGGTTCTGGAAGCTAGAGTGGAATTTTGGTGAGCAGAGAGGCCAGGGTGGTAGCTGCTGCGTGTGACCAGGTGAAAGGGCTGATACGAGCATCACCGTGGACGTGGGGAGATGTGAGGTACATCCTGGGAACGGCAAATCGTGTGTTTTGGCTACAGCCTAGAATGATGTCGGGAACGATGGGAGCAGGGGCAGCAAGGCAAGTTAGGGGCATTTGTAGGAGACTTTTGAAAACCAGGGTGAGAAACTTGGAGGGAATTATGAAGGGTGTGGATAAATCCCCAGTTGTACGTTCGAAAGAAGAATTCGACAGCTGTATGGGAAGGTGGCCAGGGGAGCCACGGAGAGAGACCGATGTTGTTATTAACGGGGGGTAAGGTGCTGTCCATTAGAAAGCAAATGAAAACGCACCATGAACAGATTCAGCTGGACTCGGCACGGCGGGGAAACCCCGTCAAACACCAAATGCTGCCAAAGTAAAAAGGACCAGGACGGAGATCCCCGCTAGATGCAGCATTTGCAAGAACAGATTTTCATTGCTCTTAACTGGAGAGTAGATGTGGGACTCTGAGAACTGAAGCCAGATCGCAGGAAGCATAGAGTGAGTGACTGGTGAGGCGATTTCTCAGTTAAGCAGGGGAAGAAGTGGACGGTTCGTGACTCCGCGCGGGAATGAGGGAAAGCCTTGTGAGAAGAGACCATCGCTGCCCTTGGTGCCCTGACAGCGTCGTCTCACCCGCATTTTTTGTAAGTCGTTGGTTCCCAAACTTGATTGTTCATCAGAATCCACTGGGGAGCTCATGCGAGCAGATTGCCGGGACTTACCCCGAGTTTCTGTAGGCCTGGGATGGGCCCCAGAATTTCACTGTTTCCGAGAAAGTCTCAGTGCTGCCGCTGCTGAGGGTCCATACTTTGAGGAACATCGTTAACAGTTTTACAAATGAATTGATGAAGGTAGCATCAACTAATTTTATACATATATTGCTACGTATGTATGGTTAAAAGAGGAATTCAGGAAGTTCCCTCTGTCTTTGGGTCAGTGGATGCTAGTGGTTTGGCCAAGCCCAGAGTGGTCCAGCGTCACCTCCGTCGCCGTGGTTACGTAAGAGGCAGGCTCTCACTGCGCGGTGTCCATGTACCGCAGTGAGGTTTTTGCCTTAAAATTGTCTTTAAAAGTAGAGGTCTGCGTGGCGAGTAACTTAATGCTTTAGTGTTGGTATATTGGTTTTTCTTCTTTGCCTGGATCAAATCCACAGTCTCAGCTGCGCTCTTATCCTTCTCGATGACCTAAAGTTCCTCTTAAACGCTGAGTCCCAGAGCGGAGGTGAAGCTCGCTGCCTTTGCCATGGTTTCCCAGTCCTCTCTGACATGGGTGGTGCCCATGGTCTTGTTGGATGACTTGCCTCTTGTCACCCACTTAAGAAGCGACTCGATTGCCCAGGCAGGACACCCCAGGAACTCCTGGTGATGGCCCAGGGGTGGAGCATGTTGATCGGGGCTTCTCAGAGAAGCCAATGTTGGAAGGTGATTGAGCGCCTGCTGCTGCGCCAGGTGTGAGTTCAGAGATGTGGCCGCTTCCTCCGGCGCCTTTGATGGAGGAGTCCCCAGTCTCGTTACGAACCGGCCCTGCAGCAGGAGGGAGCGGTGGGCAAGAGCGAAGCTTCCCCTGTATTTACAGCCACTCCCATCGCTCGCCACGGCCGCACTCCCTACCCCCGACCCCATCCGTGGAAAAATTGTCTTCCGTGACACTGGTCCCCGGTGACAAAAAGGTTGGGGACCGCTGCTCTAACAGGATGTTTTCATTGCAAAAAAAGAAACCCATTAAGCAAAGCTGTCAGCTAGTATCCTGCTAAGTAAAAATGAGTTACATTTGAGGTGTGTGTTGGAAGTCTGAGCTCTTCAGACTGCAGTCAGACGCGTCTGGATACTGTCAGGCTAATTAGTCTGTTTGGAAACTGTAGCAGGTGTGTTTGGATGGAACTGGGAAGAGGTGGAGGAGTTTGCTGTTCAAGCACCGTGCCCCTGGCCATTATGACGGTTCCACGTAACTTACTGTCACTCCTCTCCACCAGGCATCATTAATCACCTCCGTGGCGCACCTTCTCGAACTCTCATCCTCCAGAATCCAGGTAGAGGCTCTGTTACGTTTGGCCCAAGAAAGCAAAGTCTCATCAAAGGCCCCAGCATCGTTTCCGCTTGCTTTCTCTAAACCTGGGTTAGAGCTGGGTCAGAGGAGGCCAGCAATTGCAGACAACTAGATTGCTAATTCAGTCACCAGCATCATATTTGTGGTGGCATTTATTTTCACTATTCTAAGGATTAGGTGTTTAGGAGCCAGTTCCAAAAGAAAAACAACAACGAATTATATGATTGCCTTGGATCCTTGGCCAGGGTCCAAGTCTTGATTTGTACAGAAACTTTTTATGTATTGCGAGCTGATTTTTATTAACAACCTCACCAGAATCCTGTATTACTGTTTATATCCTAAGCTGGGTTTAGCCTCAAGTTTGTAGAAACTAGGCACTTCCTTTCTTTATTTCTATGTCCTGGTTTTGTATTTCATGAAATAATGCAGGGAGGGAGGGGTAGAAACAGGTCCTCGTTCCTGCTAAGCCTACAAGCAGATGCTGCGGGTCCATAGACTCAGTGTTGAGCAGCAAGGTTCTGTGATACTTTCAAAGGAATGTTACCCTGTTTAGTTAGGATTTTAACTCAGTGTAGGGACATAAAGGTAATTTATACTTTAATTAATCCAGGCCACTAAAGCCTTCAGAATAAATATCAAATACTCCTGAGATTGACAAAATTCAAGTGATTGATAACAATTTGTGCTTCCCTGGGTTTATAGTCAGTGGAACGTCATACATTGCTGGTAAGAGTGGGGATTGCTGTAGATTCTTAGTTGAATAATCTGGTCATAGCTGATGAAAGTAAAAACTCGTATACCCTGGACCCAGCAATGCTCTTTGGGGCATTCTCTCTCTTCTAGGATATAATCACGTATGTATATTTCATTGTGGTTTGTGGCCGTAGAAAAAAAATGGAAGTCAGAATTTCCATCAGGAGGAGGATGGTTGAATGTGTGATGATACAGCTGTTCTGTAAAGCTGAGTTGTCTCAGAGCTGGACGAGGACAGCCCTGTACCTGTCTCTGGGATGCCTGGAAGTGTGATGCTGAACCGTGGCCAAGAGAAGGACGGGGTGGATTTATACTGTGATGTTTAAGGGTTGAAACTCCCTTGAAGGCACCCGAGACTAGCTTCACTAGTTAGTTTAAGGCTATGTAGAGAT
>RJWJ010032522.1:0-18462 GCA_004363605.1 Indri indri
TCTGAATGTCTGAGACGACGTCAAGCGTTCTCAACATCTGGGCAGTCAGGAGGCTAAATCTCTGCTTACAAGTCAGCAGTCCAAGAAAAGAAGAGGGTAACGCGATTATACGCTGACATGTCTGCAGTGTCCAATCTGAGAAGTGCTGGCTGTTTTCTAGGTTATCTAAACTATGAGCAGTCAAGGTGAAATGGCCCGGTGTTATCAGGAAATAGCATCATTTCAAGCCCTGCCATTACATACGCTAAAAATACCAGGTCTCTGCGTCTGCGAAGAGGAGGAAAAAGAATTAACCCTCCTCACTGACACACACAGACCGCCCCCGTCAAGGCTTCTCAGTGCTACCTTTGTTTCTATTCCTGACTTCTGGGTTTTGTCGTTAGCCCCAGAAATTTCTCGATGGATTTAGGTTAACAAATCTTGAAGAAGGACTGTTTTTGTGACAATAAGTGCGGCGGGGCCTCTTCCGGAATGAAAGGGTGGGATTCAGGCTCTCCACAAAGAGCTGTCTGCTGTTGGTGTCTGCGAGGATTTTCTTTTTTATAGGAGAGAGAGAAAATCAATCTGAGAGGTTACCATCAACACTGGTGTTAAAATGCCAGCGGAGGGTGAAAAATATCAGAGATAATGCTGAGGACAAGTTTCCTCCCCAGATGCCCTCGTGGGCCTCCAGCAGAAACCCCAAGTCCACCCTTCTAATCTGGGCCGGGCAGCTCAGAAGGCAGCAAATGCTCGGTATCTAAGAAAGGCACTTTCCTCCGCATTTTTTTAAACATATTAGTGAGCACATACTCAGTGCAGGAAAATAGAAAACACAGATAAATAAAAAGAGATAAAACAACCAACCAAAATTCTACCACCCAGAGAAAACTGCTGTAAATATTTTGGTGTATATCAATCAAAACTTATGTGTGTGTATGTTTCTTAATTAATTTATTTATTTCAGAATATTACAAAGGTACAAGCATTTCAGTTACATAAATTGCTTTTGTACCCTGCCCATCCCCCCAATAGTGTACATTGTACCCATTAGGTGTGAATTTACCCATCCCCTCCTCCAACCTCCCACCTGCTTGATTTGTGATGAGTGTTATTTCCATATGTGCACATAGGTGTTATGTGTGTATTTTAATAGATTATCTTTATACATAATATTTTGTGACCTAATTTCCCATTTAATATATCGTGAATATCTTTGCATATATCACACATGTATACATATATCTGTTATATGTATATACATACACATGCATATCATCATTTTATTATTTTTAATGGTTAAATAATATTCTATTCTCAAGATGGATCGTAATTCATTTTTTAACAATTTTTTTTTATTTTTTAAAAATAAAAAATAAAAAATAAAAAATAAAAAACTCTTGCTCAGGCTGGTCTCAAACTCCTGAGCTCAAGGGATCCTCCCACCTCAGCCTCCCAGAGTGCTAGGATTACAGGCGTGAGCCACTGTGCCCGGCCTGTAATTCATTTTCGATCTTTTATATTGTTGGACATTTAGGTTGATTGCAGCCTTTCACTATTAAAGGACTGCCCTGATGAGTATCCTTGTACACACATTTTGCATTCTTATCTGTGATTTTCTTAGGATAAATTCCTTAGAGTGGAATTGCTGGGTACATACACATTTTTAAGGCATTTGCTATATATTTTCAAACTGTACTCCAGGAATATCGTTCTGATTTACACTTTTAGCAACATAGTCCAAGAAAGCCTCTTTTCCTGACCCATGAGAGGCCCCTTTTTAAAATCGTGAGTATCATCTTTGCCCTTAGACTCCCAACCAGGACACGCTTCTTTTCTGACAGCAGGTTACAGAAAGAGCTCTGTAGCACTCGTGTGGCCCAGACAAAGAGAGATGGGCAGGCAGCCACAGACTGGAGGAATCACAGAGATGGGCTGTCAGGACCCAGTGAGATTTTGCTCACGAGAAAGAAAGAGAGAAAAGGGCAAGGTGTCATCTTCAGAGATACGTGGCTCAGTTCTCTTTCTTTCCTTTTCATTTTAAAAAGCATCCATACCTTGAGTTTATATAGCATCACTCCTCTGAGAAAGTTAGATCACCCCAGCAAGGTTAGGGCTCCAACCCTTTTCCAGATTGAAGTATAACAGACAGTTGCGCACTTTTACACAGACTGTTGTCACAAATCTTCCCTGCTGCCATGCTCAGCCCGGGTCTGGCGATCTGCTTCACTGTGGCGTGGCTGATGGCAGGAAAGAGCGCTGAGCCTCTGGCCCCAAACCCAGTGCTCCCTTCTAATGTCTTCCTCTTTTGTCTAATAGATAAGAGATTTGAATAAATATACATTAACCCCAAAATCTGTGGTCAAAATTGCTCTTTTGACATCATTCTTGGTATCAAATTTTGCTGTCCTTTATTTCCCCCTAAGGAAGCACAAATAAAGGAAAACTAAGATCTGGTCCCAGCTACTCTAGGGATGCCATGCCATTCACTGCATTAGTAGGACCCTATTCACTGTGTGAGCCATTCATGGTCACTGACCTGTCAGGAGATTCACAGGATAAGAATTACTTATGTTTAGACACTGCTCTAAGGGGACCGTGATGGTTAATTTTATGTGTCAACATGACTAGGCCACAGTACCTGAATATTTGGTGAAACACTAGTCTAGATGTTTCTGTGAAAGTATTTTTTCAATGAGATTAACATCAATAAAGCAGATTACCCTCCATAGTGTGGGCCTCGCCCAATCAGTTGAAGGCCTTTAATAGAAAAAGACTGATCTCCCCTGAAAAAGAGGGAATTCTGCCTGCAGATAGCCTTTGGACTTGGTCTGCAGCATCAGCTACTTCCCAGGTCTCCAGCCTGCCAGCCTACCCTGCAGATTTTGAACTTGCAGCCCCCACAACCAATTCCTTAAAGTAAATCTCTCTCAATCTCTTTCTACCCTGCCTAGCATAGGCCATTACCAACGTGTAACAGAGCTTTCTGGTCAGGGTTTCTACCTTACCTAGTCTCATATTTAAGTCCAAGAAACAAGCACAGGTGAGCTCCATTCCTCCTGTTTTTGGAGACATGTTTATATAAGAATGACAATTAACAGGAATGTTCCAGGTGCTACACCAAATGCACAGCCCAACACCGGGAGGCTGGCCTCGGCACTCCCATTTCTGGAACGGATGCTAAGGCCTGGGAGGCCGGGCTCCCTGCCTCTAGACTACAAGTAGCTCTGAGCAACTAGCCCGGGGTTCAGATCCAGGTTCCCCTGACTTGCCTGACTCCCAAGTTCAGGCTTTTGACCTCTATGGTATCCTGCCTTTTTATAAAAGTAGCGTGACACTTGGAAAAATATTCAGTCCCATCTGAGCACAAGCAGGACTCTAAGACATTTTATTAATACTTCTGAGCAGGTGAAAACCACTCAAAGACTCTCGGGTTCTGAACACACTAAATGGGATTTGCAGGAGGAGGGTCTTTCCCTGTGCCCGTGCATCAGAACTCTGTTTCTCCAGTTTGAGGACTTGACCTCTCCACGCTGATTGTTTCCGTTACTTCCTCTTCATCTCCAGCTCTGGTCCTTCTCTGAGGCCTGTGACAGGCAGGGCTGGGCTCTGCCCTGCTTAGGGAGCCCCCGACTCGGCTCTTCCCAGGAGCCCAGTGGCCCTATAGGGGCGACCTCTGGCTGGGGATCCTGTCGGCTGCCCTACCCCTCGGCTAGGAGATCTCTAGCACCCTCCCTGAACCTCTCATTCCCTCCTGGCTGCCACATTCTTCTCCCTTCATCCTTTTCCTTTACAGGCAAAAAGAACTGAGGTGAGAGCTAAGGGGAGAAGAGGAGGAGGAGGAGGAGGACCAGGGCTATTCCTTTCCTCTCTTCCTCCCTCTCAAGTCCAGACGCAGTAAACACATAATAAGCATCTTTCAGCCATGTGAATAGACGCTGCAGCAACTGTCACAGGAAAACATCAACGTGTTTTAACACTCCAGGGGCTAACGCTGTAAGAAAGCCTGTCCACCACTGTTTGGAGACATGGAAGGGAAAATGACAGTATGACAAGAGGCCCTGGGCTCCCATTTGGTTCTGGGCAGATGATAATATGGAAAACACCATTTGCCTTTCATTGCTGACACATCCAGTGTTGCGGGAGTAGGTTCCCCCAGAAAGTATTCGCTGTTTTACCATAATCTTCCCCATTTCCCTGGGAAAGATGTACAGAATCATCCTGCCTCTTTATCTCACCGTTGTCGCCCTCCCCCCACCCTCCGTGATGCCAGAAGCAGCTGCTGTTGCCTTGGCAACCTTACAGAATAAACTTGTTGCTTTTGGACCATCTGTACCCAACCTGGGCTATGCACGGGCTGTTTGCTTCCTTTTCCTGTTTGTCACCTACCAAAGGTCAGACTTCGTAGTTCAGCTGCTGACCTTCCTGGACAGTGCCACCAGGGTAACTGGACTCGCACCTGTCTCAGAGCCGGAAGGTGAGCCCTGATCCATTCCACCGGATTCAAGTCTCTCCCATAAGACCCCTGGTAAAACACACGCCTGTTACCAGGGAGACAGGACCCATCGACACATTACAATCCAATGGGATTAGTCAATTTTCTTATAGAAAACAGAATCTCAAGGGATGGAAGCATAGGACCAGCCGTGAAAAAAAAAAGACAGTGTTTTAAAATCGTATGATTTCTACTGATTTTTAAAATTGATTTTTAAAAAGAGCTATCTATTCACCTTGTTCCAAAAGGGATATAATGCAGTGATTATAAAAATAGTTGCTTCTTAAAACAGATTTGAAACATACAAAAAAAAAATGTTTAAATTACCAACCATCCTGCTACTCAGAGACAATTGCTGATATTATTTTCGTATGTTCTTTCTTTTGTACTTTTAAAACGTACATTTCTTTTCAAAAATAAACTGGATTTGTTTTATAAATACAATTTTATATCCTGATTTTCCTCATTCAATATATGTTGGACATTTTTGCATGTTATAAACATTATTTAAACATGATTTTTCTCTCTCTCTCCCCTCTCCATTCCTCTCTTTCTTAGTGATATATTCTTTATTTGTTAAAGAAGCTGGTTATTTTTCCTATGGGGTTTCCTACAATCTAGATTTCAAAATCGTGTTTGATCAGATTCACACTTGTTACTTGGCAAGAATACTTCGCAAGCACTATTGTGAGCTTCCCAGGAGACACACAACACCTGGCTGTCCCTCCAGGTGGTCAGCGGTCATTGATGGTCACCGCCCAGGCCCACGACTTCCTTAAGAACTTCAACAAGGTAATACTCTCACTTGATCATTATTTCTACATTTATCAAGTGGAATAATTCTGCAAAGAGAAACTTCTCCTCATGGACTATCTGATTATACTGAAGTACAGTTCATACCAGAAAGGCAGGACAAAGCTCAATTCATTCCCTTTATCTGCCAGTTATCAAAACAATGAATTAAGTGCCAAACATAATCCAAAGCGAACTCGTTTCTTAGTATCATTATGAATGCATGGATTTAAACATACGTGATGTGTTTTAATCCAGTGCAGTTATCATTTCAGCGATGCTCCAATTGTCCCAGGTTCGGCACGAGAGCCTCTTCATGTCTTTAACAAGACCCTAGCATTTTTTTTCCTAGTTGTTTTTTTTTTTATTGTTTCCTTACTTTCCAGAGTGATGAGATGTTCCAGGCTCATCTTATACATACCCGCTCCAGATCTAGAACTAGCCATTTCTTCAAATAGATCTGGTTTGTTTGTTGGTTGTTTTAAGTGGGAAAATTTATGTAGAAATCACTGTGTCTTTATGCAGAATTTATGCAGAAACCACATCTGTGTTCTGTGGTGCTTATTTTAAGATCTTTTCAGTGGACAGAACCAAGTAACACCCCTTATTCTCCTTCTCCTCCTCCTCCTCCATCTCTCCCTTCACCTCCTCTGCCTCCTTAACATAAAATACACCACTGCAGTCATTGCAATTCAAATTCAGGATGACGGCATTTTTCTTTACTCTCACCCATCTTAACACCTGCAACTCCTTTCTCTCACACCAATGACACCAACGTAATTAACTTGTTTGCTTCATCAACAATACACACACAACAAATTGCCCCAAAACTTAGTGGCTTGCAGCAAGGATAAACACTCATTATGTTATAGTTTCTGTGGAGCAGCAAATCATAAACAGCTTAGCTGCACGTTTCTGGGACAGGATCTCTCATGAGACTGCAGACAAAATGTTGGCCAGGGCTGCAGTCATCAGAAGGCTTGACCAGTGCTGGGAGATCTGCTTCCAAGGGGCCCTGCTCACATGGCTGGCAAGTTGACGCTGGCTATTGACAGAAGACCTCAGTAGCTCATCACGTTGCCTCCCCCACGACTGCTGGAGGGTCCTTACATCATGAAGTCTGGGTTCCCCCACAGTGAGTGATCCTAGAGGGCAAGGTGTAAGCAGCAATGCCTTTGATGATCTAGCTTCAGAAATCACACATTTTTACGTCTATCACATTCTGTTGTTATAAGTGACTCATTATGTCTGGAACACATTCAAAAGGGAAGAAGGAAGAAAATTCCTCCAGTTGAAAGGGGGAGGTCAAAGAATTTGCAGGCATATTTCTTTCTGCTCTCTGGCTACAACTTACTTACATCCTCCTGCATGAAATATACACTCACCCCTTCCAAAGACTCCCCAAAAGTCTCATTCTTTACAGCATCAACTTCAAGTCCAGGATCTCATTACCTACGTCAGGTGTGGAGGAGACTCCTCAGGTGTGTTTCCTTGAGTGTATCTCCTTGAGTACAGTTCCACACAATCTGAATACCTGTGATCTAAAGAGAGAAGTTATTTACCACCTCCTCCCGCCACATACACAACATACAACGGTGGCACATGCATAAGATAACCACTGTAGACCCTCCCCCATTCAAAACAGGAGAAAACAGAAGGCACACAGGAATCCCCAACCCATAGCAATTCTGAAACCTATCAGAGCAGATGCTGGAAACTCCTTGACAAGGACTCAAGGCTTGAGAATGAGTCTCCATAGCTCCCAGCGCCAGCATCTGAGCTCTTGGTTCCACCTCTAGCTCATCCATTCTTCTTCATTAAAGGTAGCTCATGTGTTCTGCTGAATAGTTTTCTGAGTTTACTTCTTGGCTGTAGAAGTTTGAGAATTCAAATGCCTCTTTTCATTGTATATGGATTCTGCAGCTTTCAGTCCAAGCTTGTGATATTTCTGCCAATTTACTTCTCTTAAAAACTTCATGGATCTCTTGTGATTCTTACTGTAGCCCACTTGGAGAAAGCCACACCTATAAACCCCTCGAAAATAAGCCTTTCTCAACCTTGGGCTTCTATTTACAGTCTTTTCGAGGCCCTTTAGGTTTTCACTAATACTTTCAGCTTCTTTCCACTGCCCAATTCCAAACCCTCTCTTAAGTTTTAGAGTTTAGTTATGGCAGCACCCTACTCCTGGTACAAACTCTGTATTAGTTATCTATTGTTGCGTGACACATTACCCTAAAATTTAGTAGCTTAAAGCAACACTCAGTATTTATTCTGTCACAGAGTCTGTAGGTTGGAAATTTGAGAGCAGCTCAGCTGGGCACTTTTCAAGAAGTTGCGCTAAAGGATTTGGCCCGGACTGCAGTTGTCTGAAGGCTTGACCAAGACTTAGGCATCTGTTTCCAAGGTGTCTAGTTACATGGCTGGCAAGTTAGTGCTGGCTGTTGATGGAGGGGCATACGAGTTCCTTTCCACACAGGCCTCTCCAGAAGGCTGACGGAATGTCCTCGTGGCATGAAGGCTGGCTCCAGAGCAAGTCATACAGGAGAACAATGGGAAAACTGCAATTACTTCGACGATCTAGTCTCAGAAGTTACACATCATCATTTCCACACTTTTTATTAGAAGCAAGTCACTAAGTCTGGCTCACATTCAAGGAAAGGAGAATTAGGTTCCACCTTCTGAAGGTGGAGATATATTTTTAAACTGCCACAAACACCACCACCAGCAATATAATTGCTAAAAGTAATTAAAATTTCCATACTTCTTTTTGTCCTCAGAATGTGTCTTAGTAAGGATTTATAGTTCATTACCATGTTCCAAATTCACTTAAAATTGTCCTCTCTGTGTGCATAAGCTACCAACTTGAAAAATCAGTTGATTTGTTTTATTTTGCTTTTGACTTTTTGAGATTTCTTTTATGCTTTGTTTTATAATTTTATAAAACAATTTCAAGGTTTCAAAGTCAAACTATAGAACAAGGATTATTCAGAGAATTCTAGCTGCATTTCTGCACCCTCTACCTTTTCCCCTTCTCCCTTCTATATTAACTTCATTTACAGTTTTTATTTATTCTACATTTTTAAAAACATAAGTAACTAGTTAAACAAATATGTATTCCCCATTCTAAGATAAACATTTCCATGTCATGCACAATATTCTTCACATTTCTTTCTTCATCAACCAATATAACCTGAATATCAATAGATAGAGAAAAAAAATATGACAAAACCCAACACCCAATCATGATAAAAACTCTCAGTAAGCTAAGAGCAGAGGAGAATTTCTTCAACTTGGTAAAGAATATCTACAAAAAACCTACAGCCGACATCATACTTAATGGTGAGAAACTAGAAGCTTTCCCACTAAGATCAGGAACAAAGCAAAGACGCCACTTCTTACCAATTCTTTTCAGCATTGGACTGGAAGTTCTAGTTAATGCAATAAGACAAAAAAAGAAAATAAAAAGTATGTAGATTGGGAAAGAAGGAATAAAACTACTTTGTTTGCAGATGATATGGTCATCTATGTAGAAAATTCAAAAGAATCAACAAAAAAACTTTTGGAACTAATAAGTGATTATAGCAAAGTTGCAGGATACAAAGATAATATGTTAAAGTTAATTGCTTTGCTATATATGAACAATAATCAAGTAGAATTTGAAATTAAAAACACAATACCATTTACATTAGCAACCCCCCAAAAAGAAATATTTAGGTATAAATCTAACAAATTTTCAACAAACAGTGCTGGAAGTGGACATCCATATACAAAAAAACAAAAAACAAAAACAAGCAAAAAACAAACTTAGAGACCTTACTGTCTTCACAAAAATTAATTCAAAATGGATCATGGACCTAAATGTAAAATGCGAATCTATAAAACTCCTAGAAGATAACATAAGAGACAACCTAGATGACCTTATGGTATGGTGATAACTTTATAGATACAACACCAAGACATGATCCATGAAAGAAAGAATTGATAAACTGAACTTTATTAAAATTAAAAACTTCTGCTCTGCAAAAGGCAATGTCAAGAGAATAAGAAGACAAGCCACAGACTGGGAAAAATATTTGCAAAAGACACGTGTGATGAAAGACTACTATCCAAAGCATACAAAGAACTCTTAAAACTCAACAATAAGAAAATATGGTTAATAAATGGGCAAAAGACCTGAATAGAAACCTCACCAAAGAAGATACACAGATGAGGAATAAGCATACGAAAAAATGCTCTAAGTTATATGTCATCAGGCAAATGCAAATTAAAACAACAATGAGATACCATCACACACCTGTTAGAATGGCCAGAATCCCAAACACTGACAACACCAAACGCTGGCGAGGATGTGGAGCAACAGAAATTCTCATTCATTGCTGGTGGAAATGCAAAATAGTACAGCCGGTTGGTGGTTTCTTACAAAATTAAATACACTCTTACCATATGAGCCAGCAATT
Source organism: Indri indri (assembly GCA_004363605.1). NCBI lineage: Eukaryota > Metazoa > Chordata > Mammalia > Primates > Indriidae > Indri > Indri indri. Next base: position 9,724 of record RJWJ010032522.1, read on the forward strand.
GTGCTCCCTGTTATCCACTCAAAGAAGTTGAAAACTCATGTCCACACAAAATCCTGTGCATGGATGTTTATAACAGCTTTATTCATAATTGCCAAAACTTAAGAGTAACCAAGAGGTCCTTTATTAGGTGAACAAATAAATAAACTGTGGTATATCCAGACAATGGAATATTATTCAGCATTAAAAAGCAGTGAACTACCATGCCATGAACAGACATAGCAGAACTTGAAATGCAAACTGCTAAGTGAAAGAAGCCAATCTGAAAAGGCTAAATACTGAGTGATTTGAATGACATGATGCTCTGGAAAAGGCAAAACTGTGGAGAGATTAAAAAGATCAGTGGTTGCCAAGGGTTGGGGAGGGGGAAAGGATGAATAGGCAAGAACACAGAGGATGTTCAGGGCAGTGAAAATCTTCTGTATGATACTATAATGGTGGATACATGTCATTATATCTTTGTTGAAACCCATAGAATGTCCAACACCAAGAGCAAACCCTAACGTAAACTATGTACTCTGGATGATAACGATGTGTTGATGTAGGTTCATCAGTTGTAACAAATGTACCACTCTGGGGGAGGGGAGAATGTTGATAGTGGGGGAGGCTGTGCATGTGGGGAGACAGTGGGTATGTGGGAAATCTCTGCACTTTCCTCTCAATTTAGCCGTCAACCTAAAACTGCTCTAAAAAATTAGGTCTTTAATTTTAAAAAGTCAAAACAAAATAAAGGGAGCATTGATTTCTATACCTCAACCATAAACATGAGATTATCAGTACAAAGTAATAGACCTTTGTCTATTTGATGGCATCCTCATTTTTGTACATTTTATTAAAAAAAATACCTTTCAAAAGAACAGCAAAAATCTTTACTCTCATGGAACTTCCAGTAGGGTGAGAACAACAATAAACAAATAAACAAACAAAAATAAATGTAAAAAACAAAGCAAAATAAGACAGAAGATCAACACAATAGTTGCATTTTAACCAAAGCTGTAAAAAAGGCGAATCTTGTACGGTTCTGAATTATGAATTGTGTCTTTAAGGAATCTATGGGAGTATATGCTTACTTTTATTTTTTAAAAAAGGTAAGACAATAAAAGAACACTGACTGGTTTCCTGATGAACTGCTGAAAGCTTATTCTGAACAATTCAAACTTTAGAAAGTGGATTTTGGCATTGTGGGCCAGTAATCCTTATTTATGAACCATGTAATAAATGGATCCGGGGACTCATATCATATAGAAATAACACATTGATGAGGTTCTACCCAGTTCAAGTGTTCTAGTTCATCTTCTAGTTTTGCGCCAATGAAATTATTTTAGAAAGTACAAAGTTTCCATTTTAATTGCATTCAGCTTGTCCCCTAAAACATTGGTTAGGTTTTAAATTCAAATTAAAGCTAACAACCTGAGCTGTGTTCTGGTATCAGCAAACCTGTGCATTTTTTCTCCTCTATTTTTTTCTGTTGTTAATTTAATTGCCTGACCAGGTCACAGACAGGTAGCCCAGGTGTGTGTATGCTTTGCACACATTGCAGCCCAAGCACTGTAGCCAGGGCAGAACAGAGCCATGCAGGAAGGAGTAATGGGCCGACAGTGGGTGCAGTTCTCAGTGGAGGCTAATCCTGCCCCAGGTGGCGTTGGAGCTGGGCTGACTTCTCAATAGAGAAATAGCCAAAGAATAGGGAAAAGACAACACGCTTAACTCTCCCACTTTAGTCACGAAGACTAAATAAACCATCAGAGTTCCTGCTAGAAACCATGAAATCCTTCATGTACTGCTTAGGAGCCTTTCTTCAAGAACCAGTGGGTGGTCTTAGCACCCCTACCAACCCTGTTCTCGGGAGGGAGGGCAGCTTTGCAGTCTGAGGACTAGAATGCCCTCTGCCTGCACCAATGCAGAAATGTGCTGCTAGCATTTGCAGAAACAAGTAAATGATGTGGTATGTGTGTTCTTAATCCCTATTTCAATGTCTCCAACAATCTGGTGGTTAATTAGCAATTTGCTTCCCACCAATATGCAAATGAATGACAAGCAAAGGTTCTCTGCATCTGTAATTATTTTGCTGATTTACAAGCCACTTTACTCTCTGTGTAGGTTTTTCTCTGTGTGTGCATTCATGCATCAAGGATTTCATTATTTTTAGAAACATACTCTGTGCATTTTTATGCTTTAATACTTTCAGACTTCAGTAATTACAGTATTTTGGGGGAAAAATGCATTTTTTCCCCCTCAACTCCAAATGCATTTGCCAGGGGTTCTTTTCTTTGATAAAGAGTGGAGAGTAAGATTTATCAAGGGCTGTAATCCAAATTGCAGAGAGTCAGAGCGCAAGATTGAAAGATACACATTTTTGCTGCTGCCAAATCCTTATCTGGAATCGGAGTCTTGTAATATTTGATTTTCTCCCAAGCAGCTCTGGTGAGTCGAGCCACGGTCTGCGTTATCCATCTGCCTACTTTGGAGCAGGGTGTCTTACTATTTGGCGGTTTAAACGCTTTACGTTTTTGCCAGGGCATTAGGAAAGGCTCTCATGTTAAATTAAGTCAATTAATAAATGGAGACACATTAAGCAATCAATTTTGTCAGCCTATCTTCTCCGGCATTATGTATGGTTGGCTGTAATCACAAGATAAATGCAATGTGCTGATCTATGGTAATGTTCAATAATACATTCTCCGCCAGGCTCAATTCATCAGGGAGTTTCGGTAGGGGAGGCATTTGTTATTGGCTGTCTCTGCACCTCAAGGATAACATTTCTGTCCTTTTGATTGGCCGCCTCACTGCTGCAAGATTCTAACCGTCTTATTTTGATGATGAATATGAAGGCACGCTAAGCCGGGCAGGAGCGGAGTGTCTCAGAGGCTGCGCTCCTTCCAGAGCCCAAGGACTTACAGCTTCCTCCGCTGCCTTCCTGGGCCAACAACCCCCCAAAAGTTGTGATGCTTTTCTTTACCCAGTGCTTTGGGGCTGTGTTAGATCTCATTCATCTCCGGTTTCAGCGCTACAAGGCTAAACGGGTTTTCTCCGCTGCTGGGCAACTTGTCTGCGTCGTCAACCCCACTCGCAACCTAAAGGTGAGTTGCTTGCTCGCCGTCATGTTATGTTCACCGGCTCGGGTTCAAGTCCTTCCTCGGGAGGGGGCAGCGACCCTCGCAAGCGCCTAGTCGTTGGTGCTGGGAGGGTGCTTGGTACCTGGAGAGGTTCGCGTCGCCTCGCTCTCTAGGTGGCTTGGTGTTCCTAGTGACAGTGTTTCCCTGACGCGGGAGAAAGACTAGAGTGATGGTCCAGGGTCTTTTCACCGGGCCGCCAGCCTAAGGGGGTGGGGAAGAAGCGAGGGTGGTGGAGGGAGCAGGGGAGCGTCCCATCTCTCTCCCAAATATTTGTGGGCAAGTGTTCCGGAGACAGGATTTGAAAAGTTACCCGAATTGCCGTCTGTCCCATGTGTCGGGGGAGACAGTCAAACACAAGGATTTTGGAAGCCCCTTCTGGCTACCGCGGAAGTGACTAGGGGGTGAGGAACCCCAGGCAGGGACCTGGGAGCTGGCAAGGGTGCTCTTTCTGCAAAGTGTCTGTCCTTGTCCTCAGATTCGGAGAGTGTGTGTGTGTGTGTGTGTGTGTGTGTGTGTGTGTGGTGTCAGGAGTTTGGCTTATTTCCTCCCTGCCTGCTAGATGTGCTTGTTCCACTGAGGACAGGAGGAGCCGGGCTTGGCTTCAATTGTGTAATAATGGAACCAGCTCGGCGCTGCTGCAGCCGCCTTTGCATTTGTGCCTTCGGGTCAATGCCCTTTAAAAGAACAGCCAAAATATGGGGTCCTGAAGGGCAGCCCCACATCACAGCCGCTATTGACCGAAAAGGAACGAAGAGCCGCTGGCTGGGGGCGGTGGGGACGAGGGGATGGCCGTGGGCGAGGGGTGGACCCAGGCGCGGCGGAACTCCCCACATGTGAAACTCTGAGCCGCCCTGGCTCCGTCCTAAAATAAAAGCTGGACTCGTTGAGAGTTGCTTTCCTTTCCTCGCTGAGTGACGCAGACCGAGTGTGGGGGGAAGGGCCGTGTCTGCGGCGCCCGCGCCAGGCTGTGGGGATAGATGTCATCCTGACCGCTGCTGCGCAGGACGAGCTTGCTTGTTGCTCAACACTTTATAAACTCCCACTGCCCACACCGTCCTCGGTGGAGCCCTGCAGGTCAGCCCTGATGGCTGCGCCTCCTCCCCAATTCCTGGAAGTCCCTAGGAAGGACAGCTGCCTGGTTCTGCTGGGGCCACCTGCCCAGGCCAGTACTGGGGGAGGGGCGATGGACGGTCCTGGGACCCCTCGGGGGCGCCTGACCTAGGATCTGACTTTCTGTGGTACCCAGGCTGTGACTGCTGCCGTCTCATGCGACCATTCCCGCTCACTGACCTCTCTACTCTTCTCCTTTCATTTTACTGTTTCTTCTTTCTTTTATGGCTTGGTTTTACAAATGAGCATTCACTACCAGGCATCCTTGGCAAAGCAAGTGCATAGTATACATATTCAAATACAATTCTGAATTGCATTTTATGGCCACTTTTGAGACCATGTTCAAACTCCCATTATTTTGTCACTTTGCATTAGTTAGTTCCCTGTGGCAAGAAATTTTGTTTACTCCTGTTTTGCATTTTAATACCTTTAAAAATTGCTTATGAGATTTAGCATTTCTGAAGTTTGAATTTCTGTGGTTCATTGACTGCCACTGGTGATGGGAAGGAGAGGGGTGCTAAGGTCTGGCGTGAGGCGAACGAGGGAAAACCATCTGTGTATATTCTTCAGTGGTGTCTGGCTGGATACTGATGGGTAGACCTGAGTCCAGGAGCCCAGAGTCAGGGCTGGAAGCCTTGAGTCACTCTGGCCAGCTGTGTGACCTTGAATGACTGACTCTACCCCTCTGAGCCTTCCCTTCCTCACTTTCCAAATGGGCTTATGAATATCTGTCCTGCCTCCTCCACAGCTTTGGAGGCTGAAAAGAGATATTACAGGTGAGTGTGCTTTAATAACACTCTCCTGTAAAAAACAAACAAACAAACATATGTTGTCGTATATAATTTGTAGAGTTCCAATAGGGACTTCAGATGTTGTCACCTAAAGCCTTCAGGCAATGTAGAAATCGTATAAGCAGTAACATAAAAATAGGTGACATATGCTTCCAGAGGCCATGGCTCACTTTTCACATACACTCTCATTTGGCTTTTCATTTCCTATAAAAAGAAACTTTTTTGTTTGTTTGTTTTTGTTTTGCTCAGAGGAGCGTCACCACAGGTAAACAAAGCAAGCTGAGTGTTGCTAATGCTACCAGGGTATGGGTCACTGCACACAGGATTTGGAGGGCTGCTCCAGGCAGGGGGAGACCCCTGCAGACCGGGCCACCTTTGTGGAGGTCTCCACAGGTACCATATGCTCATCCAGGGCCCAGGTGGCCCATGGGGTAAGTTTTACTCACTTCTCAAACCTGAGGGCTTACAGCCATTTAAAGAGCTTTTAAAGGAATATTTCTATGGAAGCATCACTGCCCTGTTGCTTATATCAAAAAGTGTGTGACACCTCAAAAAAAAAGTTCTCTTTCTAAATGATAATTTCCATAAATAGACCAGGGAAATATGCCTTCGATGTAATAAGCTGTGATCTATGCAGGGGGTAAAAGTCTTTTTTTTTCTTTAAAGAAAAAAAAAAAAAACTGTGGCAATGTTAACCCAGAATAGCTATTGATCTGTGGTGCTTGCCCGCACCTTGTATGACAGGCTGGTACATGAAACGGTGACCAAGGATAGAGAGATTGCAACCTTGCTTTCAATTTTCTGAGTTGCATGTAGCTGCAGAGAAGGCTGGGAAGCCTGTGTTTTTCTTTGTGGAAGCATTTTTGCACTTTATCCCTTCCTGGGCTTTCCTGAAGTAACTAACAGCATTTTAGGACCTGAGGCAAGTGCTGAGTTATAATCAAAATTCACTTACAAAGCAAAGAAAATCATGTATTTACCATGCTTCTATAGGTCACCTTCATTCTCAATCTTATTATGGTGATTGCTTAGTAACCTGGGATTCCTTCAAGCAAGCTGATGTCTTTCCTTCTAAATAGAAGGCAGGGGCTTCGCGGGGACTGCAGATGCTCTGGTTAAAGCCATTACCCGCCTTAAGCCCGCCCTAATTAAAAAGGGGCCTCTAGAGTAGCCGGCCTTGAACACTAGAGACCTCAGCTTTAAGTGAGTGCCAGGCAGTGGTGTGCAAATGAGACCGTTTCCCCGCGTCGCTCCGTCTCTGCCTGTAGGGATGGCTCCTTGCACAGTTTCGGGCTCCAAATGGTGCCACTTCTTCCCACCCGACTAGAAGTGACCACCAAGGAGCCAGCTTTCCTGCCGACTGCCCTCTGCTTCTTCATTCACAGAGGTTATTGAAATGTGGTGAGCAGGCTGCCCGCTGGCGCTCATGAGGGCGCCTGTCCCTGGTCCTGATTCAGCACTCCTTTCTCCCTCCTGTCCTTTGCTTGTCTCCGAACCAAGAAAGCCTTTCTCTGCTGGCTCCTCTCCCGTTGGCACTTGCTGCTTCTATAATGCCCTGCCCTGGGCAGCCCTGCTGCCGTCTGCCCTGTCTCTAGAGGTGCCCTTTGAGGGGAGGGCTGACCAGTCCCTGTGCTCAGGTTTCTCCAGAGAGGCGTCTGTCATGCTGGCCAGCGCCCCGCTGCACAGCCCCTCTGGAGCGGGTCCTCGGCACTTCCCAGGCAGACAGCAGCGGAGCTGAGGCTGGCTAAGTGACTTCCTCCTTTTAACCACAGCCTTTGGTAAACAAGTTTCTGGAATAAGACTAGCAAAATACTTTCTGGCAAACTTCCGAAAGTCCCTCTTTGATACGTCTGCCCAGTGCCAACACTGTTCTCTGACACCCCCAATGCCCTCTTCTGCGTCTGGACCTGGGAACGTTAGTGCCCTCACCTTTTCTGGGGAGGGAGGCTATTCGTGCCTCCATCCAGCCAGGTCCCTGGAGCTCTTCTCTGTTGTAACCCATTAACGTTGGTTTACAACAGAAATACACACACACACACACACACACATACACACACACACACACGGGATGGGAGGAGCATATGGAACAATGATGGCTTTAATTCAAGTGCCTGACAGATAGGGAATCTCAAACTAGGGCATTTCAGTACCATTTCTTGACACATCCATGTGCTTTCGGCGTTGCTGAATGTGCGCTGAGTGACGGTGGGGAGGAGGGGCAGGGTCATCACAGGAGAGATGGGAGAGGTGTGGCCACCGTTTATGGGATCATCTTTGGAAATCCGCCCTGGGGCTTTGCTAACTCTGTTTCCTGCAGCTCAGCGGGCGGCAGAATGAGAGCTAAAGACCTGAGCTTTGTCTTTAGAGATTTAGAGACAGCCTTTGGAGTCTTCAGCATGAATACCTACTTTAAATCAGTTAAATGCTTCCACAAGATTGTTTAATAGCTGGTATGTGGGTTACTCAGTTCTTATCGACACAGCCACCTCTGACGGTCCCATTCCCAGTCCGGTGGGTGTTTCACCTGCTTCTTTCTCTGCCCAGTCTTGAGCGACTTCACTGCTCATTATCACCTCAGAGGGGCCGGGGAGAGGGGAAGAGAGGGGGCCCCACGCTGGTGGTGTTCACTCTGCGAGCTGTATGCTAAAGGCTTTGCAGCCTCTTCCAGCCCTTGGGCTTCTGTGAGTATTGTATGACACTCCACTCTATGGGCGCAGAGCAGTCCTGTGGTTTTTCTGGTTAATGGTGATTGCAAATGAGGCTCCCAAGTCACATACCTGGGAGGCGCAGAGCCCGGAGCAGTGATTTGCTTAGCTGTGTGCTAGCGACTGAGTCGCGGAGGAGGCTGAGGCTGGCGGCTATGACCAGGTCAGGTGGGCCGATTACCTCTGCGTTGCGTGTATCCAGAGGCCCCAAAGCAGACTTGGTGGAATTCCCTTTCCCACGATCCCTCAAGCTGCAGGGACTCTTTGGGGAAATTAGAAAATAGATACTGAAAGCTTTCTTTGAAATCCAGGGAGAGGTCGGGGTTATTTGGATGGCTTCCCTGGGATAAGGCAGAATATTTTTCTAGCAATTAACAATCAGGAAAAAAAAATAATTATCTGTGAAGATATTTTACCCTTAGCAAAGTCATCTTGACCCACGCAGAAAGGGGAACAGTGACTTGTTTAGGCAAGAAATGTCATGTGCAAGGGGTCAACCTGAAGAGTGGAGCCCTGTCCTCCCACAGGGGTCTGCAGCCGGTGGAGTGATGGGGAGCAGGTCAAACTGGGAGGCTAACCCTTATTTTACAGTCACTGAGCCAGAGAAGGGAATCAACTTGTATTAGATGCCTATGGCTGCTGTTACAAATACCACAAACTGAGTGCCTTGAAACCACAGAAACGTATTCTCTCACAGTTCTGGAGACAAAAAGTCCAAAATCAAGATGTCACCAGGGCCATGTTTCCTGCAAAGGCTCCAGGGTAGAATTTTGCCTCTTCCAGCTCCTGATGGTGCTGTGCGTTCCTTGACCTGTGACCGTATCACTCCAGTCTCTGCCCCTGTGCTCACTCTGCCTCCTCCTCTTCTCTGTGTGTCTCTTACGAGACACACGTGATCGCATTTAGCGCCCACCCGGGGAATCCAGGACAAGTTTATCAAGGCCCTAAATTTAATCGCACCTTTGGTTACATAAAATAATATTTACTCTTTTGCCATATAAGGTAATATTCACTGGTTCC
>RJWJ010032523.1:0-18480 GCA_004363605.1 Indri indri
TCTTCACAATTTATTGTAATTATGCTTAAAGATATAATACTTTTAGAAACAATGGTGATATAGCACCTCTTGTATACTCCTGGATAGAGCTGGAACGCATTCTACTAAGTGAAGTATCCCAAGAATGGAAAAACAAGCACCACATGTACTCACCATCAAATTGGTATTAACTGATCAACACATAAGTATGCATATAAGAATAACATCTGTTGGATGTTGGGCAGGGGGGAGGGGGGAGGGGGAGGAGGGGACGGGTATGTGCATACACAAAGAGTGCAATGCGTACCATCCGAGAGATGGACATGCTTGAAACTCGGACTTGGCGGGGAGGGGGGTAAGGGCAACATACGTAACCTAAACATCTGTACCCCCATAATATGCTGAAGTAAAAAAAAAAAAAAAGATATAATACTTTTAATATCCTATAGTTCCTGGCTTATTTTAAGTGCTGAGATATTTAATGAGTTCGTTAATACAGTAACAAAACAAAACAAGACTCCTTTGAGATTCTTGTAAGTTTTGGTCCAGTTCAGCACTACAGCATGGGTCTCCCACCCTTGGGATGCTGGATGCAGAGCTGAATAGGACACAGTCCCACCCCTGAGAAGCTTGAAGTCCAGAGGGCTCCACTTTTAAGAATAGATGTTTGCTTACTGTGAAGCTAAAATTAAACAGATTTGAGAATAAGTGAAGGGAATGGTCCTAGAGATGATGGGAAGAAAGCAACAGCAAGAATATTCCAGAAAAAAATTGTTTTAGCCAATTTATATTCTAAAAGAGATGTGATTCATTAGGGAGTCCGAGACTATAGCACACAAAGTCAGTCATCACCATCTTAAGATTGAGGTGGTAAAAAATTTGAATTCCCAGAGTGTGTATGGATGGTCCTTGTGCTGGAGGGATTTCTTAGAGGAAAACTTTATCTTTTCTAGATACTTGTCTATTAAGTAGTAAATTATATGGAATGGAACAATTTTGCCAGAATAAGAAAACGTGTTTACTAAATTTAGAAAATATAACTTCCAATAAGATGTTTGACTACATTTGTTGGATTTTTGCATGTGTGCAGTTTTCCTCCTACATTCACGGTGAAGGCATGAGGAAAAGTAAGTTGAGAGCAGCACGTAAGGGAAAAGCAAGTCATAGAGGGAGAACAAGGAAAAATTAGGTCTAAACTGGGAGAGAACCAGCAGACTTCAGTGAACTCTTAGTGTTTTTAAAACGCTCAGAATGCTAAGAAGGGAAGATGGACAAAGTGCATAGCATGCCACGTGATACCAGAAGCTGCCCCTTCTGTTTGGTTTCATGTCACCCTGTGCTCATCCCATTGTAGCACTTGGGATGCTACATGGTCTGATGACCACAGTCATCAGACCATGTCATAGTGACTGTTTGTCTTCCCCTTCTAAACTGTAATGTCCTTGAGCTTAGAGACTTTTGGTTAAAGGTGAATATGTAATAGTTTAGAAGTACCTGGCCTGTGAAATGACCAAGAAAAGAGAGCCACTGTTATAAACGTAATAGCCTCACCAAAAATATTTGTCAAACAAATGAATGCAAAAGCAGTATCAGCTGCTGTGTCTCTTGGTGCTGGCTTCTGCCTACCTCCTAAAAATTGTCCAAATCCTCAGTCTTAGACTTGTGATACTGTCTGAATATGGGTTTTAGAGAACTTTTAAAGGACAGAGGACCCCTGACCTTTTAGTGGTTTCATTTTAAAATAAAGTAGGATCTCTTGTCTTCCAATCTTCTTCCAATCTATAAACAGAGGAAGTGTGCTCCACATAAGTAGCACAGGAAGAAAAATATAAAACAGCTCCTTGTCGTGAATATGGAATTTCTGATTCTGGGGCTTCTGTTTAGTTGCTGGCTTACTCTCTGCTCAGGTAAGGAACTGCAAAAATAATAATTCCTCACACCTCAGTTTGAGTAAGTAGATTTAAACTTGAGGTAACAACACGTCTTCCTTCCTGGGTTCACTTGATAACTGGGAAAACATACCTATTTCTTGTGATGATGTGAATGAAGTGGAGAGACTTTTTAAGTTGGAAACAAATACCATTTATTACATTTGAAGTACAGGGTTAATATTCTTCAATGTACTTAATTTTTCTTCCAGCACTTTGATGTAAGTAAAAGACCATCCTAGTATGTTTTTATACCCATCACTACTTCTATTATATTTCGATTTTATCCTGTCAAAGTTTCAAAATGTTTTTGTTTCAATTATAGCCATCCCAGTGGTCCCCCTTATCTGAGGGGTATATTAATATGTTCCAGGACCCACAGAGGGTGCCCAAAACCACACATAGTATTGAACCTGATTGCTGTCAATCAGAACATGTTTCTGTTCATGGCTTCCACCTGCAAAAGTAATTCCTTTACCATCTTAACTAAGTACTTACCACACACTGTGGCCTCAACTTTTGTAGCTTGAGGTGTGACAGCAAAACAAGCATGAATTTCTTTTTTCTTCTTCACAATTTCATGAGTAGGAGATTCATTCTTATTGTAGATCTTAGTAACCTCAGCATAAAATTTTTTTTCTTATTAAGGCAAGAACTTTCACCTTTTTCACTTAAACAATGCACTTACCTTTTCATTTAAAGAAGATGCTTTATAGCTTCTCCTTGGCATATTCAGATTGCCAGCATCACTGCTCTTGCACTTTGGGGTCGTTATTATGCCCGATAACGGTGACTTGAACACAAGCACTGTAATGCCGCAGCATTCAGTCTGATAACTGAGATGGCTACCAAGTGACTAACAGGTGGGGATCATCCACAGCTTAGATAGCTGGACAAAGGGATGATTCATGCCCCGGGCAGCAGAGCAGGGCTGCGTGCAATTTAAAACTCATGAATAGTTTATTTCTGGAATTTTCCATTTAATATTTCAGACCACTGTTGACCATGCAGAACTGCAGAAAATGAAACTGCAGATAAAGAGGGACCCCTGTAGTTTTATGAAGTGAATTGTAGCACTGATGCAACTTTGCAGCTCATACTGCTTCGAATGTCACATTTCTAATGAGCTTGTTTTGGGTTTTTTGGGTTGGTTTGTTTTTGAGAGAGTCTTGCTCTGTTGCCCAGGTTAGAGTGCAGTGGCACCATCACAGCTTACTGCAACCACAAACTCCTGGGCTCAAGCAATCCTCCTGCCTCAGCCTCCCAAGTAGGTGGAACTACAGGCATGTGCCACCATACCCCCGGCTAATTTTTCTGTTTTTCATAGAGATGGCATCTCACTCTTGCTCAGGCTTGGTCTTGAACTCCTGGCCTCAAGCGATCCTCTTACCTCAGCCTCCCAAAGTGCTAGGATACAGGCGTTAGCCACTGCACCAGGGCTATGGGTTTGTTTTTATATACCTGCATTTTATATGTTCTCCTGGTATTGGGATCTGATAACATTGTAATCACATGTGTCTAGAAGACCCGAACTCTGAATTGGTAACCCTTCAGGGGAAAAATTCATTTAACAGGAACTGCTGAGAGCCACAGGACGCTTGATTTTGGAACCTAGAGCCAGGCTGCACAGCCCAGTTCCTTACACATAGCCCAGCACTCTCCACTGTCCCTTCTGTAGCAGAGAAAGACAATTTTCTTTCCCTATTCTCGATGTTGATGGAGAAAAAACCAGGCTTTCCCTGGTATCTGCCACCTCAGCATCCTCAGCACTGTGCCCTTTTCTTTACTCACTTGCAGCTCTCAGGACCTCTGGGGGCAGGGTTGTTTTGCTGAACACTTTCCTCTAGGTCATGTTTCAAGAACCACAAAGTTGGGGGCCATCTAACCAACAGCCAGTAATTTATCAATGAAAGCACATTATAAATGTATTGATTTTATACCAATTCCTACAAATCAAAAGTAGAATTGACAATATTAATAGAATCCCAGCCAGGCATGGTGGTTCACTCCTGTAATCCTAACACTCTGGGAGGCCGAGGTGGAAGGATCACTTGAGCTCAGGAGTTCGAGACCAGCCTGAGCAAGAGTGAGACCCCATCTCTACTAAAAATAGAAGAAAAAAAAAAATTAGTGGGCATCGTGGCACATGCCTGTAGTCCCAGCTTCTCAGGAGGCTGAGGCAGGAAAATCGGTTAAGCCCAGGAGTTTGAGGTTGCAGTGAGCTACCATGACGCCTCTGCGCTCTACCAAGGGTGACAGAGTGAGACTGTGTCTCCAAAAAAAAAGAAGAAAAGAAAATAGAGTCCCTACAGATTGAAGGTAGAATCTTCTGGGAGACTTTCCTGCCTAAACTCAGTCTTTAAGTCAGATATCATTTTAGCTTCTTGAATATGGGGTTAAAATATTAATATTTCTAGCCTAGAAGATTATATTTAGTCATTTTTGAAACCACTTCTTATATAGATGAACATTTTGTATCTGAATGGAAGTTTATTTAAATAAATGCTGATATGGCCTTGTTGCTGTACACATCCAAATAGACTCTGCTGTTTTGAAATCTTTTAGGATTTCAGAATCCATGAATTTGCTTGTTCTAATATTATCTTGTGTTATTTCAGAAATCCTGCCAGAAACCTGTAGACAAATATATCGAGTATGACCCTGTTATCATCTTGATTAATGCTATTTTATGCAAAGCCCAGGCCTACAGACATATTCTTTTCAATACTAAAATAAATGTAAGTTGTGATAATTTTTTTATTTTTTAATTTTACTTGATGGTGTTGCATTTTAAAAGAATAATATGAATTTTGAACAGAATTAAAGAATATTATAAAAAGGAAAAAAATACTAGCTTGAGGGTGGTTCTTTTATTTCAACATGTCTGGAAGTTTCTAGAAATAACAGGTGTTGATTTAAAAAGGTACACAATACTTAATGTTTAAGAACGTGGTTACTGGCAGGAAACTGACAAACCATAATCTGGATTGCCTTTTATTGGGTTGAAACAGGTATCACTGATTGTAAACAGAATAAAATAAAACATATCCAGATAGAGAATTGTTCCCAAAAGAAGTAAGCAAACATTAAAATAAAAATGTTAAAAAACGCAATTTATTGCATTTTACACTCTGCTATTAAAGGAATGTAAAAGGTAAATAACAACGTTGAGTTTAATCAGAAAAGTCCTGATTTATAAAGTTGGATTTTTCAAAATATACTTTTAGTGTGTTGAATTGTGAACTCTTTAATAGTTCGGGTAGAGATGACAGGTAAAATACAGGACACCCAGTTAAATCTGAGTTTCAGATACACAACAAATACATTTTTAGTATAAGTATATCCCAAATGTTCCATGGAACAGACGTAGAAAAAAACATTTATGCACTATGTATCTGAAATTCAAATTTAACTGGGTGTCATGTATTTTGTTTGCTAAATCTGGCAACCCTAAGTTTGGGCTAACTTGGACAGTTACGATGCAGTTTATTTATCTCTGCCCCATCCCCCAAGTTAAATAACCAGGGTAGTATTTAAATTACCAGAGCACTGATTCTCAAAACATTGCTACCCACTGGAATCAGCTGGGGGGTGGGAATAGTGTTAAACCTGCCAAGCCGAGGCCTCCCTAGAACCCATTTCTAATTTAATCAGAATCTTTGGGGATAGGATCCAGGCATCGGTATTTTTCAGATCTCCCCAGGTGATTACAGAGTGCAGCCAGGGGAACTAGTGTACCATCTGGAGCAGCTCAGAAGCCTAAGACTGATACCTGCCCCTGGACCACACTGGCTTTGCACTCATGTTTTCTGTTCCCCACTTTGTATTGGTGGGCAAAGCTCAATCTGTAGGAGAAATATGTAGGAAAAAGCCAATTCTTATTGCCTAATATTCCTATTGTAGCCAAAATTCCAGTCTCAGGAACTTGCAGCTTTTAATTGCTCTCTTTTAATATATTGAGTTCTACTCATCCAGTCCAGAGGCTTTTTTTAAAAATTTATGTTTAAACTAATAGTTTCTTATGCAGTATCATGGAATCTTCAGATTAAATCTATTCTCTTATTGCTATTTCTACCTATACATGAGTCACATAAATTCTCTGCTTGATTCCGAGTATGGGGCAGATGTTAAAAATATGTAATGAGAGGTGAACTACTATTTAAAAACAGTTATTTTTAACTAGAGGTACACAGTGCACATTAGAGTTTCCCTGGGAGCTGTTTCAAAATATGGATGTCCAGGTTTTACTACCAAAGATTCTGAATGAGGACTGGAGCCTACACATTTATATTTTGAAAAATCCCCCCATTTGATTCTGATGGACATTGCTGATTAAGAACCACTGCAATTAGGCACAGTTCTGAATTTGAAAAGCAACTAGATGGGACGTTCTTCAAAACCATGAATACTTAGGTACCTCTGTGCCTGGTGATATTAAGTGCAACTAAGTGTTTCTTTACCTAATTGAATGGCAATGTCTTTGACTGTCAGATCCATGGAAAACTCTGCATGTTTTGTTTGCTTTGTGAAGCATACCTGAGGTGGTGGCAGCTTCAAGATTCCAGCCAGAACACTGCCCCTGACGACTTGATCAGATATGCCAAGGAGTGGGATTTCTATAGAATGTTTGCCATTGCTTCTTTAGGTAAGGAGACACCATACTTTCCATTGTTAGTTAACCAGTATTTAACTATTTTGATTAAAATAAAGACATGTAGTCTTCATCATTGATAAGAGAAGCTAGTTATCACTTGAGACTTGAGACTATTTTCAGCTCTGCCACTAACCTGTGAGTTGGTCTGTCAAAATTACCTGCTTTTTATTTGTTACCACACATGTGGTATGGAAATAGTTCTGCTTATCAAATTAGAGAATTTCATAAAGTATCTGAAGCATAATATTGTTGATAAAATTCTTAATGTTTAAGTTCTGATTATACAGTTTAAAGATTACGTAAGTCCCATCTTTATTAAAACAGATTGATAATTGCCAGACATTACCCAATGTGTTGTACTAATTGCATTATACTAATGTAATATATTTAATAGGAAAAACTTGTCAATTAGATGGTTGCATGCAGGGAAATTGGCTACTCCCAAAATTGCTTTAGTTCAGAAAGTGCATTTCTTCAGAATTTGAATTTTTGACTTATCATTTTTCTAAGGTCAGAATTACGTTAATTTCTGTGACTCTTATTACTCACTAGTTTCCATGCTTCTCTGCTTCTAAATTCTTTAATTATAATGAAACTTTATTAATACTAAGCGTCCAGTCTACGTCATTGTCTTATTTCTAGACTGTGTGTCTTCTTTTGCCCTTTCTTCTCTGTCTGCCCTCTCTGTCATCTCATCTGTCTGCTGGGAACTCCCAACAGAGCCCTGCCCGTCTCTAATCTAGGCCTTTCTCCACACCTCTAGACTATCCATCTGCCTTCTCGACATCTCCACTCGCATATCTGTAATCACCATATCCATAACCAAGCTCCTCAACTCTCTGCTCCATCCACAGCCTTTCCCATGTCAGAGGAATATAACTCCATTCTTTTAGTTGCTTAGACCAAAATGCCTTGGAGTCATCCCTGATGCCTCTTTCTTTGATACCCAGTAGTCAGATCATCAGGAAATCCCACTGGCTCAGCCTTCAGAATATTTCTTCTACTGTACTACTGCTACTGTCCACTCCCTCTGTGGCTACCACCCTGATGCAGGCCACCCTCATCTCTCACCAGGATTACTACATTAGCCTCCTTGTTTTCTAGCCGAGTTCTCCAACAATATATTCACAACACAGAGTAGTCCTTTTCAAACAAGTCAGATCATGTCACTCCATCTCCCATATCTACTCTGGCCCAGCCTCTCTGGCTAACTTGCTTCAAACACAGTGGATGAGCTTCCACCTTCAGGCCTTTGGACAGGCTGTTCCCTCTGCCTGGACTGCTTGTCCCCCCAGTGCCCACATGTCTGACTCCCTGCCATCCCTCAAGTCTTTATTGAAATGTCACCTTCTCAATCAAGCATACCTTGACCAACACTATCAACCCCCCTCTGATACTCCTGATCTCCCATTCCTGCTCTACTGTGTTTTTCTTACGTTACTTATCATCTGACACATCACAGAAGTTATTTAGTGTCTTTTCTCTGTGGTCTGCCTTCCCCCACTGACGTATAAACTGAATGAGGACAGGGCTCTTTGTTTCCATCCCTGGTGTAGTTCAAGCACTTAGATGCCTGGCCTATAGTAGGTGTTCAATAAACATGTTCTAAGGTAAACTACTATATGGCCATATTTTTAATCTAATATAAGAAAAAAAACTTATTTTTGAATAAGATAGGAATTCCTATAGCAACTACTCTAGTGGATATTTTGACACTTAATCGGAAATTTCTTTCTACTGTTACTTAGCATTTTTATCTTAATCTAGGCCCTAGTTAGATTTTAAAACCCTAAAGGAGTTTATTAAGAATATCTTATGTAAATAGAGCATCTTATAATGTAAAAACTACTGTTATGGGCCGGGTGCGGTGGCTCACGCCTGTAATCCTAGCACCCTGGGAGGCCGAGGCGGGAGGATCATTTGAGCTCAGGAGTTCAAGACCAGCCTGAGCAAGAGCAAGACCCCGTCTCTACTACAAATAGAAAGAAATTAGCCAAACAACTAAAAATAGAAAAAATTAGGCACAGTGGCACGTGCCTGTAGTCCCAGCTACCCGGGAGGCTGAGGCAGGAGGATCGCTTGAGCCCAGGAGTTTGAGGTTGCTGTGAGCTTGGCTGATGCCACGGCACTCTAGCCCAGGCAACACAGTGAGACTCTGTCTCAAAAAAAAAAAAAAAAACTACTGTTATGGGTATTATCTAATTTAATTTTCACGACTATCCTCTGAGGCAGGTAGGTTAGGGTTCTCCCCTATCTATCGCTGTAGAAATATAGATATAGGAATGGTAAATGATTTCCCCAAAGCCCCACAGTGGGTCAGTGTTGGTGTTGAGACTGGGGAAAGTCTCCTAGCTCCCCGTTCAATGTTTTCGGCACCACAGCATCCTGCAGGTAGCCAGCAGCTCCTACTGAACCGACCTGAGCAGTGAGAGCCTGAGGGCTGCTGTAGTTCCATAAATCTCATAAATCCTAAATGACAAAGATGTGGAGGTTATCTAGTCCAACCTGTCTGGTGCAGGAAACCTCTAGATTCCTGAGATTGCCTAGCTTTGTTTGAGTGTCTCCAATGACAGAAGACAACCCACCATTGTTAGATGGTTCTTGTTGTTGACTAGTCATTCACTATTTATTTATTCAGGGAGTTCTTTATTATGTGTTTGATCCAAAATCCAAGCTTTACGGTCTGCCTGTTTGAGCAGATCCTTGCAGTTGACAAGCCCTTCAGTTATTTTGAAGGGAGATAATTTGTCTCCCCTGAAGAATATATGAAATGTCATGCAAGTTTAACCATCCTAAATTATTTTACTGATTCTAATCAGCTACATATGGAAGCTCTGTAGTTTGGCTGCACAGTTGACCCTTGAACAGCACAGGAGTTAGGGGCACCAACCCTGCACACAGTTGAAAATCCACGTATAATTTTGACCCCCTGGAAACTTAACTACCAATAGCCTGCTATTGACTGGAAGCCTTACTGGTAACATAAACACTCAATTAATACATATTTTCTATGTTATATGTATTATATACTGTATTCTTACAATAAAATAATCTAGAGAAAAGAAAATGTTACTAAGAAAATCACAGGGAAGAGAAAATATATTCACTGTGTATTAAGTGGAAGTAGATCGTCATAAAGTTCTTTTCCTTTTCGTCTTCATGTTGAGCGGGCTGAGGAGGAACAGGAGAGATAGGTTTTGCTGTCTCAGGGGTGGCAGAGGCAGAAGAAAATCCTCGTGTAAGTGGACCGACACAGTTCAAACCCATGTTGTTCAAGGGTCAACTGTATTAAATCATAGAACATTTAAAAGGACTATAGTTTTTTCTGCTATAGTATGATACATATGTTCCAGAAAAACCTTATTCTGCAGAAGTCTAAACTACAAATAACACAGCTTATGGGAACAAAATTGAGTTAGGGATAGACTACTCAGAACATACACACCTAGGTAATCAGAGGACTACCAATCCTAATAAAAATTATAGCACAGTTCAAAGAAATACTAAATTACTACTTAATAGGAACTGAACAGATCATGCTGTATTCTGACCATAAGACACAGTGAAACTATTGCTTCTAATATTGATTCTGTCCTTCTGTGAATACTGTCTGCAAGTATAAAGAATTACACTCAGGCCAGGCATGGCGGCTCATGCCTATAATCCCAACACTTCGGGAGACCAAGGCAGGAAGATCACTTGAGGCCAGGAGTTCAAAACCACCCTGAGCAACACAGTGAGAGCTCATCCTACAAAAAGTAGAAAAATTAGCCAGGTGTGGTGGCATGTGTGTGCAGTCTCAGCTACTCGGGAGGCTGAGACAGGAGGATCCCTTGAGCCCAGGAGTTTGAGGTTGCAGCAAGCTATGATGATGCCACTGCATTCTGGCTCAGGCAACAGAGTGAGATCCTGTCTTCAAAAAAAAAAAGAATTGTACTCAAAATGTTGTCAAAATGAATGAGGGAAATCTTTTAATTTAGGTAACAGAATATTCAAAATTTTATAGATAGTGGAAGAATGCACAAAGAAAAATGTCTTTATATGTTATCCCATTTTTAGGATAGGTCCCATTGTTTAGACTTAAAGGCCTCCGTCCTCCTTGTTCTATTCTCTCCTTGGAGATCTCTTACATGGGTATTTAAACAGAATCTTACTTCCTAAGAAGAACTTCAGAAAGTTGATGATTATCATTCTAATGGAGTTACTTTTTCTTCAATGGATGATGAAATGCTTCGTGAAAGAACTGTTGAAATATGTTTCTGAAATCATACCAGCAGGATATGACACAAAAGCCAGGGGTTTAGTCAAAAAAAAAAAAGAAGAAGAAGAAAAAGAAATTTTGATCTTGATAAAGCATTTCTAATGAAGTCAGCTAATAAGGTGCATTTTGGAATTTGGTTTATTCTTAAGGGACTGTTTTGGATGGGGACATTCATGTTTTTATTTTCCATTTCCTCTTTAGAACAAACTGCCTTTTTTATTGGCATTTTTACTTTCCTGTGGGCAGAACAGCCCGGGACGGCAAAAAAAAAGTCCAACTACGTTTTGCTGCTGAAAGCATTGTTATTGTCTAGCTACGGAAAGCTCTTGCTGATTCCAGCTGTCATTTGGGAACACGACTACACACCGCTGTGCCTCAAACTCATTAAAGTATTTGTCCTCGCATCAAATTTTCAGGCCATTAGAGGTATGTTTTTATTCTGCCTTCTCAGCTTTCAACCCATAATAAAGCATAAAGCCTTTTCTAGAGCGCAGCGTTTATACAACTTGGTGAACACTGGAATTCTTCATAGCATAATAACAACACCTAACACAACTACAGTGCCTCACGCTTAGAAGGTACTCAGTATTTGTTCAGTTTAACCACGTAGTACTTAACAGTTTTGAAAATGCTTTCACCCGCGTTATTTCTCTCCTGTGAGGTTAGTAGGGCAGCCATTATTACTTATATTTTATGAATGAGCTTGTGTGGCTCTGACGGTTAAGTGACTTTTCCAAAGTTACAAGCCAGGAAAGAATGCTGGATCTGCCTCCCAACACAGGACAGTTCCTGCTATACCACGGAAGAGATAAGTATCCCTCTGTGTCTTCTTTTTCCCGTATATTGTGAGAAGTGCTATTTTAAATGAACCTATTACCTAATGCTTTTTATCAGAAATGCTTAATACTTGTCATCTTGCAAACTGTGGCAGTATCATTTTTTTCCTATTATTTTCTTTATAAGCTGAGAAATTTTTTTATTTTTTCCTTTAATATTCATGGGAATCTGTCACTTGATTTGAGGAGGTGGAGCTCAGCATTTTTGTTACAAGCAGAGGCATTGGTTCTCTCAAATGATTTGTAGATGGAAAAGTGGGAGAAAGTAACAGGATAGATTAATGAGAATACAGATTTTCTAAGAACAGCTTTACAAAACAGTTCAGTGCCACGTAATTTACATGCCAATACCATTTAATTAAATTCTTAAGAACTTATTTGCAGCCTTCTGTTTTCCAGTGACCCTAAACATCAACCGAAAGCTCTCCTTGTTGGCCATCCTGAGTGGCTTCCTGCTGGAAAGCACCATGGTCTACTTCTTCCAGAGGATGGAATGGGACATTGGGAGTGACTGTACCATCTACAAATCTCAGGACTTCTGAAGAGGTACTGAAAGATCGGTAGTGTTCACGCAGATACGTAGCCTTCTCAAATTAAGTAGATGTCATTGTAAAATAAGCAGGTGCCCTTACATAACCTATCCCATAGCATCTAATTCCCTCTGGGTCGCCCGCGTCTTCCTTGAGGATTTTAGTACATGGCTCCCAGAGGCCTTCCCTTTAGTTCCTTTTGTCATCTTCAGGGACAGCAACATCCATGTTTTTGTTGCTTCTAGGGTCCTAACCTCACAATCTCTCTAACACCTCTAATCCCACCCAGTCCTGCTAAGATCTCAGACTCTAAAACTGTCTCCTACCCTCCCCAGCCTTTCTCCCTCCCTCACCCTTCCCTGGTTTTTGCTGCCCTTCTCACCTCTAGTTCTCGGCCTCTGACTTGCCTCTACTTCTGACCTGCCTGCCTGTGCTTTGACCACACCTGGAACCTGTAGGCAGCCGCTGAGCTATGCTGTCTTAGTCCCTGGAAATCCACCAGCCTCCTGCCTTCCAGCATACACGCTTCGCTAAGGCTGCCGTCCGTCTCTCCTTAGAGCCCACAGTGTTTCTCGAGCAGCCATCTCTGCCGGTGCACAGAACCTCAGCACGCCTCCCGCTGCTCCTGTGCTGTCGTAGTGACCCCCGTCACAAGGCCTTAGCTTGGTCGTTCCACCAGCTTCCCGTCCTCCTTGTCCCCATGTCCGTGCTGAGAGTTGAGAGTGTCGCAAGTCCCTTGAGCTTCCTTCTCGTTCAGTGCAGGCCTTCTTTGGTTGTCCGTGTTCTCCCTCCTCCTCTCCTCCTGTCTCACTCTGTGCTCAGCTTCCTCTCTGCAGCTGTTTCTGGCTGTGGGTCTTCCCCTCCCTCCAGTCTCACCCAGCCTTGTGGATCGCAGCCTCCATGCCGTGTGAGGAAGCAGGGTCCTGGGGCAGGCTGCGGAGGGCTGGGCTGCAGGGGGAGGACAGCACAGAGGCAGAGGGAAGCAGGCCTTGTCTGAGGCCTGTGTCAGGGAAAGTCGAGGCCATGCTTCTGCCTTTTCCTCCCTCCATCTGTTACATCCTCCTGGCAGGAGGCAGCTCTAAACCTTCTCTGCCTCTCCTGACGCTCCACCCTCCACTCCTGTTGCCTCAGTCTTCCTGCCCAGTGAATCCTCTGCCTTACCAGGTCTTCAGAGATGTTGCTGCTTCGTTTATCCTCTCTCCTCTCTTTCCCCTCCACTAGGTACACGAGCAGCTCTTCATTCTAGAACAGATGGTGTGAGCCTGCTTTCCCTGTTTCTTCACTGCCTTTTCTCTTTGTAAAATATACTTTCCGTCAGTCTCCTGAATCCAGACTCCTCAAATTCACAGGGAAGCCCATGGCCAGCTCCTTTTCAGAGCCTTCCTCTTCACTGAGCTCTGCTCTGGAGGCTGCTAGCTCATGGTCTCTCTCCCGAGAAAGGCCACCGCTTCATTCCCTGCCTGTCAGATCTTCTTCACCGGCTCCCTTGCCGGTGCCGGGATTCTGTCGTCAGCCCTCTTCCTTGCCCTCTCACCGTGCACATTCCCCGCAGACCCCTCTCTGTCCTCCTTCTCTGCCGCGTCGCCATCACCGTCCCTCTCCACTGCCTCCTACCAGGGAGGTCCTGCAGGGCCCGAAGCAGGTCTGATGTGGAACTCGGTGTCACCGCCCTCTCCCCATTGAAGGAGAGTCCTGTCCTGACAGCTTTTCTCACGCGCTGCTCCTCATCTCTCTTCACTCAGGCTGCAACCCCACCCCATCCTCTCCTGCCTGAAGGTTACCACAGCCTTCTAACCGGCCTCACCAGGGCCAAGGAAATCTCTATAACGCACACTCCTGGTGCCCTCCAGATTCTTCAGTAATGTCTTACTGTCGACGTAGGAGTTTCTCGTCTCTCCCTAAGAGCATCTTTAGTTTCTTCCAAGCGTTAGTGTGGCCTTTCATAATGTCCTAATTCTTCTCCCCAGGCCTGTTCCCCCCTACATCCTACATCCACCGCAGGTCTTCTCCTCTACATCCTGCATCCACCACAGGTCTTCTCTCCTCCAAATCGGCCTCGTTCTCTGTCCGGTCCTAGAGTGCCCTCTTCTCCACCCAGCCAGATACGGGCATCTTTGCTTCTCCACGGAGTGGAGACTCTCTAAACGCTGGGGTCTGTGGGGCTCTCTCCTCTGGTGACCTCCTAGTGCTCATTTAATACCTACAGCAGTCACGTGTCCAAGAGCTTCCAAAGCTGTCCCAGTGTCAGACTTTTTGTCCCCTGCTTTCATAAGTGCTTCTGCTTGTCAGACCATCAATTATAATTTATAGTTAGGACAATAAGGTCCCATATCTTCAGTCATTTGAAAACCATTATCCTGTTTTCTGTCATCTCATGGTTTCTACTTGCCTATGTCTTATATTAAAATTTCATGTGTTTATGCCTCACTCCCTGAACCTGGCAAAAGGTTTGGTGCCAGGAGAGACCTGCCTCACGTTCCTCTGTAGTTACTGTAGCCAGGGCCTGCCCTAGTAAGTATATATGGATTTGACTTTCAGCAGAACGTGCCATCTAAATACTTCCTTTACTATCTACAGTTTTATTCTTTACTGTCTGTGGCATGACCAGCTGCATCTGAAAAAGAGAAGACATGAGATATAAACCAGGCTCCTCATTTCTGATGAATAAAATGAAGCAAAGATTTGGAAATCCTTCCTGAAAAAAAGGCAATGATGGTAGCAGTGGACACCCAACCCCACTCACCTATGCGCACACACATCCAGGAAACAACTAAACCAGTTACACACAGGTACACACAGACACAAGGAATGTGGTTACAGGGACTGACACATGCAACAGGTGAAAATTTATGTTATAGACAACCCAGGTAAGCACTTCTAATTCACGTGCAGTAAGAGACCTAGGTTTCATTCCTTGGACATGTTTGATACCTTTGTTATTTAAATGTTGTTACTGGCTTAAAATAATAGTATTTTGTGTCCTTACAATAATAGAAGCACTTTTAATAAAGTCTTTCAGAATAAACTGAGTTTTTGTAAATTTCCATTTCAGTAACAAAGTTACTTTTTTTAAAATTGGCTGATCCAGAAATAAACAAGATACTGAAAACCACTGAATTGTACACTTTATGGGGCTGAATTATGTCTCAATAAAGCTGTTATTTAAGAAATAGATAAGATAGCTCCTCTCTCCTTTCCACTCATTCGTTTGTTCTTTCATTCATTCTTTGTTTACCAGTCCAGATATTTGCTGAGGACCTCCTGTGTGTGTGTCAGACCCTGTGGATAGAGTTGTAAATGAGACACAGCCCTCTTGGAGTCACTGGGTATGACAGATTCAGAAGTAGAAGTAAGAGAATTACAGAGCAGTGTGGTAAGTGCTAGAAAAGGGTGGTAGGAACACCTGTTGCGGCCTCAGAAGTTGGGGGGGTGCTCTTCTGACAGGAAGGGGAAAGGAAAGGAATTTTCTAGTGTCCCTGGTGGGGAGAATAAGAATGTGTGCCACGTTCTAGAGGGCAGAGTGTGTGAGGTGGGTGTGCAGGGGCTGGAAGTACACACGTACTCGGGCAGAGGCTGGGCAGTGGGGGTTTTAAAATGACACTAGGACGTCATGTAAAGGTTAGTTATGAAGGGCTTCGTGAATTGTAACATATCCCTAGGAACAGTGAAACCAATACAGATAGTTAAAGGAAGAATCCAAAGTGGAAAAAAAAAAATCATCTGGGTTAACATCTCAGAACAGCCACAGGACAGAGAGGGCTGCTGACCACCAGATGGAGCCTTAAATGGTGAGGAGAGAGGGAGACAGGTTCATAGGCACACAACCAAAAGGAAAGATCGATGAAAAACAAGAGTTGGGAAAAAAGACAATCTAGCACATTGATCATAGCTTTGCAAAACTTTATGTGATCTGTTAACTCGGGTAAGTCAAGATAAACATATCACTCATATATAAATTCATACTCAATTTTTTATCTCCGGTCTTTCTTGATCACCACAAAGATGTTTGTTAATCTTAAAAAAAAAAAAAACAAAAAAACAGTATTAGGACCTCTTTCCTTGGTGAGTAGCCATGAGCAGTACTTAGCCAAGGGCGTGGAATGTGTGGTAGAGGACTGACCTGGACCCCCGAGGTCAGAGGAGACCCGTCTGATCCATCTCTAATCTTAGGCTCCATTCAGCAAATTGTTTATTACATCACTCCTTGGAGTGAGAAAAGAAAGGGTAAAACTCCAGAAAGGCAGAGAATCTGCCTTCAAATGGCCAGCTAGGTAGACTGCAGGAGAAAGTAACTAGTTCTCTCACACCCAAGCCTGGGGAGTTCATCTAATGTTGTTAGCTAGTGGTCCTAAATTTTTTTCAATATTTTTAATGAAAAATTTCAAAGACACAGAAAAGTTTAATGAAAAATTTCAAAGATACAGAAAAGTGTTTTCACATAGTGAAAACACATCTATCACCTCGATTTTACAGTTGTTAATTTTGCCCTGACTTTTAAAGTTCATTTATTTTTGCGACGAGGTCTCTGTGGCCCGGGCTAGAGTGTGGTGATGTCATCATAGCTCGCTGCAGCCTCAAACTCCTGGGCTCAAGCAATCCTCCTGCTTCAGCCTCTTAAGTAGCTGGGACTACAGGCACTCATCACCAGGCCCCACTTATTTTTCTTATTTTTCATCTCTCTCTTGCTCAGGCTGGTCTCTAACTCCTGGCCTCAAGCAATCCTCCCGCCTTGGCCTCCCAAAGTGCTAAGATTACAGGCATGAGCCACCGCACCTGGCTAAAGTTTGTTTTAAATATTTCTGAGACTAAGCATAATTGCCCATTGAGTTTTGTTGGGAAGTTACAAGGTGGTGCTGATGTTTGGTGCCTCAGAATGATGTCTGTATTTTCCAAACCACCCCTCCCCCCAAAAATCGAGATGATGATTACAACAAAAAGTGTATTTCCATGAAAATCCACTTGAAGGTATAAACATTAGAACATTTATAGGTGCCCTATCTTTACTGAAAAGCACTTGCACTCCATCCATCCTGGAAAACCTGTGTTGTAATCACAATTGCAG
This sequence comes from Indri indri, assembly GCA_004363605.1. Lineage (NCBI taxonomy): Eukaryota > Metazoa > Chordata > Mammalia > Primates > Indriidae > Indri > Indri indri. The sequence continues at coordinate 17,251 of RJWJ010032523.1, forward strand.
ATCAGTTATGTTCACACCGCAGTTACGCTTCAGTAGAGCCTACTGCTGGCTCTTGAGTTTTTAACACAGCCAACAACTAGAGGAGAAAAGTATGTGTTTTCTGAGAGCACAATATAGACTAATAAGGCACATGGAAAATAGACAAGTGGCCTATGGTTAAAAGATTTTCTACCAGTGTTTGAACCAAATTGGGAAGAAAACATCATGGTTGTATATATGAGCCAAAAAAAGGTATTTTTAGACATTTACAAGACAAAAAGCATTAATCAGAAAAGTTAAAGACATTTTTCAAAATCACAATTTTGGAATGGTTAGGGAATTTGCCTAAGGTCACACAGAGTTGGGTCTGTTTTGCTCCACTCTTAGTCCACTGAAGGTCCCAGGGTCCATCTCAGTGTCTGTATTCTATTAGCTGCCTGGGAGGTCTGTCTTCCTTTATTGAGAAGAGGGTAATTTACTGTTCACATACAGGGAACAGAGAACAAGGGGTTTTACATAAATAGCGAACGCAAACGACCAGATCCAGATTTAAATAATAGTCCTTTGTCTCCAAGGAAAGAAGCTGTGGAAGGAAATGAGCATTTTCCTGTATTCTTTCCTTAGTGGAACACCTGTGAGCTTTCAGCATTATAATGTTGATATCTAACACATCTAACAATAATCTTTCATTATAAAATTGGGAACATACTCTTTTTTAATGGGTGAGTTTAATTTTCTTATATATACTTTTCTCTATTTTTTTGATTTTAGAGTATTACAGGGGTACAAATGTTTAGGTTACATATATTGCCTTTGCCCTGCCTGAGTCGGAGCTACAAGCATGTCCATCCCCCAGACAGTGTGCACCGCACCCATCAGGTGTGAATATACCCATCCCATCCACCCCCTCCCACCTGCCCGACACCGGATAAATGTTACTACCATATGTGCACATAAGTGGGGTCAATTAGTACCAATTTGATGGTGAGTACACGTGGTGCTTGTTTTTCCATTCTTGTGGTATATCACTTAGTAGAATGGGCTCCAGCTCCGTCCAGGATAATACAAGAGGTGCGACTTCACCGTAGGGAACATGTTCTCAAGGAAAAAGTTTTTAACCCAAGACTAAATCTAAAATATTCTCTCACTCCTGAAGAGCCAACAGAGAAAGAGCATTAGAAAAGCAAGAACTTCAGTACCCTAAACAGGATTCTATTTGTTCCTATTTAACAAATATTTATATTAATATAT
>RJWJ010032524.1:0-18472 GCA_004363605.1 Indri indri
TGGTCGGCCTGCCCAGCCCTGCCCCATGGGTGGCCTCTTTCCTGGCGTCTCCCCAGGGGAGAGCAGTGGGGCAGAGTTGGGTCATTAGGAACTCTTGGATTCACTGTCTGGAAAAGCATGATTCTTCACATTTAATCTAGAATCCAGTCAGTTAAAAAGAAGACAGGAAAGCATTTGCCTTGCTTTCTTTTTTAAAATGGTTTGCTAGCCTTAAGTAAGTTTCACTGCCCAGTTCAGCCTCTAGACCATAGCAGCCTCTGGGGAGGGGCCCGCAGGCGCCTGCTTGGGAGGCCACCCGCCCAGGAGCTGTGCCCCAGACCTGCTCTTGCTCTCCCCAGTGCTAAAAAGACAAGTCTTGTTGTACTCTAGAAGCTTGCTTGGGAAAAAGTGGTGAGTTTTTATTTTTCTCCCCTCTTGATGAACTGTCCTCCTTGCCTCCATTCTGCTCTTCAGAGCGGGTAAAACCTTCCTGGCTCTTCTGAAGTGAGCGTAGTGCTTGTAAATAAATAAAAATAGCACCTAACTGGCTCAGGAGAAAAAGAACATGAAGAGGAAAGTGATTCATTGGTTACTCTATCGGTGCATTTGCCGTGTTCTAAAAGGGTCACAATCGTGTTTACAAACCAGTACATTTTGTGGTTAATTTAAGTATATCCCAGTTTTGCAGTGAGAATAATCAGCATGTGATTCAGACTAATATTTTATTGTCTGTTACTATTTGATTAAATGACACTAAAATCTGAATAATGACTTGTGTCCCCTCTCTCTCTTTCTCTCTCCTTGCTGTTTTCAGTAGAGCATGCACCATTTTGAACGTGAATTTTCGGTAAAGTAAACTATGCTGATTTCTCTAAGTTTAAAGATGCTCTGTTTCTGTACGTGAAATAGGACCCAGTGTGTCTCAATCACTGAAGTGATAAACAAGTGGGAAAGCAGATTTGAGACTATTTCCTTTTCTGAACGTTTAAATGAAATACAGCATCTTTAAAAAGCACTCAAGTAACTTCATCTATATTCATTTCATTTTCATCGTGACCTTCAAAGTCTTCATTTTCACTCTGATTTTAGTTTTAAAATACAGCTCTAAAACCTGCAAATCAACCGCTTGGCATTTTAGTGTATTTTAATTTTGGAAACATGACTCTCGAGGTCCCATTGCTGCAAAAATGTTTGTTCCTAGTTGCTGTGATGAAGAATTAGGCAGTCGAGGTCTTGGTTACAGAGAGACAACTTACTGGCTTTTCTACTAATCATGGGGAGAACAGTTCTTTTTAAAGCATCCTTAATAATTCTCAAGTTGGGACACGAGTACAGCCTCCTTATCTGCCTGAGGCAAAGGCAAAGGTGGTTCCGAGAGCTGGGTTCTGCCCGCTTCCGCGGGTCACAGCTCTCCGTTCTCTCCGAGGGTAGCTAGTAGGCCTGGTGTTGCTCTAGTGCGGTCTAGTGGCCACTTGGCCTCCCCACCTACACGTGTGGACCACAAAGGAACCTGGAGCTACAGGGATCTGTAGATTGCCCACTGCCGACTGCCAAAATTGGCCCGAGGAAAGGGGACCCTCAGATGTGCTTTTCCCGAGTCTGTCGAGGATGTTGCTGGCATGGCGCTCCTCCCTAGCTCTAACCTGCGCTCTGGCCGCAGCAGTCTGTGTCCTCTTCAGGGCCTCTGCTGGATTGCCAGTTCCCGTCTGGTTTGGTAGAGGGGATTGTGGGGAGGGTAGAGTAGTTGGTGCTCATGGTTTTTGTCTAAGAGAAAAATGAGATGGGAGAAATCAGGGCTGACCTGGTTATAACTGAAGACAGGCAGTTGTGGAGCTCCCCATCCTGGTGTGAGTTCAGGTAGCCATCAGTCTCACACGGGATCTGTCTGCTCCTGTCTGCGGCTGGGGATGGGGCCTATTGGAGGCCTCTTGGCAGGAGGAGCTCACTGGTGTTTTAGAGACGGAGGGAGCTCAGGCACCAGGCAGTTGTTCCCAGGTTTGTCACAGGCCAAATTGCCAACTTGCATTTGGCCTTTGTTCCCCCTGTCCCCAGCTTCCTGCCATTGTTACCATCATGTTGTAGCTTAAGCCCCGATTTACCTTTAAAGGAAGCTTGCAGACAATGGAAAAGGCAAAAAGAAAAAGCCAAAGACAGTCAATGGGGCTTGGAGTCAGAGAGTGTGAGTCCCAGCTCTGTGTTCCTGCCTCCTCCAGTTTTGACCTTCTGACTCCCAGACCTCCTTTCCCCCTCTAGAGTGTTCTGAACTGGTAAGTTGGGTTCTGGCCTGCCTTGTCCTGACTGTACACTTCATGATCCACCAATGTGAGGAAGATAGACTTCCTGGGACATCAGGCCCCTTGGGACTGGTCCGGCACCCTGCGAACAGACATCAGGGTGACCTTGCTCTTTACCTTGGATGAGTAGCCTGTTCTCTCGCACAGCCCTCAGCATCCGTGTGCTTCACAGGCACAGGCTACCCTGTAGGACTTTGGGCTGTTTGTTTATTTACACAACCTCCATTTGAAAGGGATTTGTTTAAAATGACAAGACTTTCACCTTTACTTGGAACATGAAGATCCATTTACTGAACCCCCTTCTTGACTCCTAAACTCTGTGGTAGTTCATTTGCACTTTTAATTTTGAGTGCCTGCTAATGAGGCCAAAGTCAAGCGTTGGTTCTCTCTGAGGCCAAGCAGTTTGGTCCTGTGCCAAGACGGCAGCCTACTCCCCTGACCCAGGCCCTGAGGCCTGTCTCTAGTCTCCCAGAATTCTCTCCGGGAGGGGTAACTGCTCTCTGGATGGCCAGTGCCATGCCCTTAGTAGAACCCCCAAGTACTGCTGCAGCCCAGAGCCTGTCTTCTCATCCTAAACCTTGCAGTGATTCTTCTGCCTCGGGTCAAAGCACAAAGCTGGGAGGCAGAAACCCCGCAGCTCCCTTTGAGAGCTGGTCCCTGTATGTCAGGTGCAGATTCTGCGGCCCTTTTCTAGCCATTATGTGGGAGTGCCTGGGGAAAGGCATTGACACCCCCTCACCCCTAAACAGGCAGAGCTCACTCCTCTGGGCCCTCTTGGCCCTGCAGTCAAGAGACTCAGTTCCAAGGACCTTCAGCAGAGGTTTCCCCACCTCCTCGTATTTCTCTGGTCACTATGACATGTTTATTCTCCAAAGTTTTCTTACCTCAACACTTACTACAGGCTTAAAATCCTTTTTCTCTTTATAACACTGTGACATAAAGCCAAGAACATTTTCCCACAGTGAACATTGTCCACTCTAACACTAAACATAATAGGACTTCATTCATGAGTTGTTATCGTATAGAACCAATGAAAATTCCATTTTGTTCATTTGTCTATATTTACTCTCCATTTGTATTACAATATTATTTGAGAATTCCAGGATTGCGGAGCATGAGTATATGTATTTGTGTGATTCTTTAATTTCAGCTGCCTTAGGTTTGTGTAAAGATGTAAAGGAAGGTAAGTGATTTTCTATGAATTGTAAGACATTAGTTACCTGTCACATTTGGTGAAAATGATGTCCTTATTTGTGTATTTTATTGGTGATCCTGAACCATCATCCATACAAACTCAAGTAATGACAGGTATCTTTACCTGTTTTCACCACAGCTCAGTAGCAATTTGGGGGAAACCACACAGTGGACCATCTCCCAGGTGTAGCCCTGGGAGGGGAGAGACAGCAGCATACAGGTGGAGTCTCAGAGAGCTTCAAGGTTCACAGGAGATGAGAACAACTAACTCCGTGGCATAGGAAAGTTCTTTAAGGCAGAACTTTTTGTGTTTGAAGTGTTTATTTTGTCCTGAGAGAACAAGTCATTCATTGACTCAAAATATAAAATTCAATGCAAATGTTCATGTGCCTGAAAGCTGAGGGAAGTTTTAGAAACCTGTCCAGTGTCCCTCTCCTTGCCCACTAGGGTATAGCAGAACTTTCTAGTTTCTCCTGGTGCTTCAGCCAAGATGTATGTTTAGTGCAGTTCTATTCTGTTCCTTGATTGGGCCGTGGTGGAAAGAATGGTACTTGAGAAAGACTCCTCCCTAAGAATGCCCCAGCCTGGGAGAGAGAGACCCCTGTGCCCCCTGCTTTGCATTGCTAACAATTACCAGCATTTTACAGTTCTTTAATGCAACCTAATAGGAAATGATCATTCGAGACAGACTCCTCTGGGAAATGCATAACCCAGCAGGCACTGGTTCCTTGCCAAGAATCCTGAGTGGTTTGTTATTTTGTATTAAGTCACATCCTTCAAATATTGTGTGTGTTGGAGCAGCTGAAGAACTGTTCATCCCTAATGAGTAACTGACGTTCAGGTTGCCCAACTCTGTGCAATACAGATGTCTTATCTTTAATTGCTGGCCCGAAAGTAGATAGAGCTGCCCAGGACCTGGCTGGTGTAGCTAAGGGATGGACCTCTTCTTTTGGGACCATTACTAAAATTTGGAAATGGGGTCAGAGCCTCATCTATGCAGAGACTGTCACTGTGTATGGTTTCATGTAATCTGTAATATTCGTTCCTACAGTCTTTTCTCATATGACTTATTTGAGGGAAATGACAACCATTCCCCTGTGATGCCCCTAGCTTTTTTGTTTAGTATTTTAAAAAATCCTGCAGTACTCAGTGAGGAAAACATTCGAGTTCATTCTCCCCAGGGCCAGCAGTGGCATGCGTGCAGGGCAGTTGGAGGGGCGACGACTGACTGCCCCTCTTGGCCTTTTTCCTCCACAGGGATATCTGCGTTACCTCCGCCTCCTCCACCAGCAGCTCCCTCGCCTCCCGCCAGCACGGAGGCGCCTGCCCAGCTCTCACCCCAGGCTGTGAATGGTGTGAGCCGAGGGGCCTTGCTCAGCTCCATCCAGAATTTCCAAAAAGGAACTTTGAGGAAAGCTGAAACCTGTGATCACAGTGCTCCTAAGATCGGCTGAAGCTTCCTGTTTACACTTGGAGGGAAAATGTCTTTTTTTTTTTTTCCCTACTCACCCCCAGCCCCTAAAGTATCCTCTTCCTGGGTAAATAATTGCTGAGCCAGTACAACCACGTACAGCACTATTTTGCAGATGGTCATGTAAGAGGTTTTTCAAGAGAGAAATATTCTTCAAGTAGAATAAAGTTAGGCTGGCACTGCTGCCTTAAGAAATATTTTGCTCCTTTATTATCACTGTAAAGGAGTTTTATTCATCCTCTTAAGGGGCATCTTTTTGGGGCAGCAGCATATTGGAATCAATATTTTCACCGACTAAAGGAAATGGACGGAAAAACAATGACAACGTTCAGTCACAGCAGTGAATGGCCTTTGTGTTGCAATCCCTTCCACCCCGTCAGACAGCTCCAAGAAATGTTCCTCTCACAGTTCATTTCTCTGAAGCGTTTTCTGGTTATTTCTTAGATAACTCCCATTTTTGCTACCTTTATCTTAGACATTAACACTGTAGCCCAAAGCATAGTTCTGTTGCTGAGTCAGAGAAGCAACTGAGTTCTTCACTTTCCCCTCAAGTAGGATGGGGAAATTTCTTAACATTCTCTTAAGTTCTAACAGGAATACCATTGTGATTATAGAACTCAGGGCTGCTAAAGCAACTACTTTAGACCTGTAGTTCTTTTTAGTTAGAATGTATTGAAACAGATAAAAAAAAGTTAAAATCAGAAAAATCTCTTGCCAATTAGAGGATCTTTGTAATCCTCAGCAATTAAGTCCACTTTGGGGCTTGGGGAGTCATTATTACAATGTAAGTAAATTTGGCATCTATAGAAAACAATTCTGACTTATGAAAGACTTATCTAAATACATCATCTTTTTAATGTTGCTCATTTATTAGAAAGACCTTTCATCCTATGATTTGCTTAAACCTTTAAATAAATTGCACTTTAAAGGATTATAAATAATCCATTTAAAAATTGAAGTACACACATCAGTGTTGGTTACTATGCAGAGAGAATGTCATTGTGTATAGTTTCATGTAATCTGTCATAAATGTCAGCTGTATTTTTTATTAAAATAAACCACGTCAAGAAAATGTGTTGTGTGTAGGTGGGCTAGATAGTTCAAATGAGAACTTTTTGTAGCATCTTTTGTAAACATACAGATTCACAGTCTAAAGTTTCCTTCCTATCTATCCTGTTTGTTTTCTCTTCTGTCTTATTTTCCCTCTTAATAAGAACCGCTAATCCTGTCTTGCTCTTTTAGTTAGGTACTACCTATATGCTTCTATAACTGATTTAAACCCATCTTTTCCATCTCAACTTCTGAAGAGGGCAGTATATGACAGACTGTTTTTTGGCAATGGGACAAATACCTGACGTAAACTTTGCTTTCATTTTAAAGCGAACCCTATTAGAACTAGGCATTTGGAGAGTATGTGGACAAGTTCCTGTCCCAGTGTGATGCAACCTAGGTGATTAGTTCCTGATGGAGGTTGTGAGGCCTGAGTCCTTCTGAAATCAGTTTTGCTATTTTGGATAGTTTCAGATATTTCAATAAAAACAGGCAATGGTTTTGTACAGTACCAGCTTTTTTTCCATTTGGCACTAACTTCATAATAGAATTTCAGGATTTCCCCCCACATTTATTCTTTCAAGAATATAAAAATACAATTGGTCATAGTCAGGAATTCCTTTATTCCTTATCAAAACAATCTAACAGTAAATGATTATATGCTTTCATTTTATACATATAAGTTATCTTTTTTTGGATATATCTTTCAACAAGACTCTGTCACATTCATATTTTGTTCTTATAGTGAAAGAAGGTAAAATTTTACATTAATCTTATTCAAAGAACATGGCAACTGTAACAGACAAAAAGTAGCATGGAGTCTAGGGCAGAAGAGTGGAGAATTCTCCACACATACACACATTTAAAACTTCTTCCCAGTACAAAAACAGCTGTTGTTGCTTTAGAGATCATTTTCGTTTATGAACAGTAAGGTCTTGCAGTACAATCCAGGTGAAGTGCCAGCAAGTATTTCAAATAAATTTCAATGACTTGATATTCAAATCCAAACTAGATATTTAATGTTTTCTTTATTGCAAATATGATGTCTTTGACCTGAGGTACAGAGTTGTCTTCTAGAATCTTTGCATAAGGCATAGGGACGTCAGCACCAGTGACACGAACAGCGGGAGCATCCAGGAAATTGAATGCAGGACCTAGGAGAGAAGGCAGGCTTAACAGAGAGAGAGGCAAGAAAAGCCCTGAATACTACCAGCTTGGTACAGAGGTGTGTCTGCTCAGGAAGAGAAAACATAAGGCAAAGGAATGTTAATTATGGGGAACTGTTTCCGGTTTTGATTTTTTAAACATTTACCTTAAAGAGACATTCCAAAATGACAAGTTGAAAAGTTCAAGTCATTTTGCCACCCCTAGCTTTCAATCTCCTTATCCAGTATGTATTCAGGTACACAATGTTTATTATAGCTTGACTGTATTCTAGAACCAGTTTCTCTGAAATACCTTCCATGATCCTAGCACAGATTTCAGCTCCTACTCCAAACTGTGGCCAGCCTCCTTCCACAGTTATGAGATGATTCGTCTTCACAACACTGGCTTCTATGGTTTCAATGTCCATTGGTCTGATGGTACGCATATTTATCACCTGAACAGATAATGTAATAAATAAGTCTCAGCTGCTGCATCACAAATAGATCCTTGTCCCCATAATGCCATCCTTTTTTGTTTCTGTTAATCTTTGGGTCTAGGGAAATCTTATCTGCCTATGAACAGTTACATGAATGTTCAAACTGTAAAGGAGAAATTAATTAAAATAAACCTCTATTTCTACTATAAGCAGCTCTGTTCCGATAGGATTCATTTATCCTTATTGGCTTTAACTTCCCTCTTATAAAAATAAATAATAGCTAACATTTGAGTGCTTACCGTGTACCAGACACAACACTAAGTGTAATTCTCACAACCACCCTATGGTAGAACAGTATTTATATTATCCCTATTTTATAGCTGCTGAAACTGAGATTTAGAGTACATAACTTGCCCAAGTATAACTAGCAAGTGGTAGGTTCTGGATACGAGGCTTAGAATCATTAACTTCTGATTTTTCCCCCAGCTCTAGCTCCAAGGCTAGATCTTAACTTCAGAAAGCAGGTACTATTCTAAAAGATCCAGAACCTAAGTGGTAAAAAGCTAAGTATTAATATTTGAAAACAAGCAGATTCCTAGCTTTAAGCAAAGACAGAAATGCATGACAAAGCAAGACTTTACATCTAGTTAACCTGTTACAGAACTATTTTTGGGAGTCTTTTAAAAGGAGCTTTTCTGAGTCTTTAAGAACAAGTGAATGTCCACTCACCTCACATTCAATTCCCTCTTTAGACAGCACTGTTGCAGCTTCTAAGCAGTGGCCCACAGGTCTTGAATGGGAAACCACGGTTATATGTGTCCCTGAAACAGTGGTTACAGATCAGAGGTTGAAACTAAAGATGCTATAGCACTCTGCAGCCACCTGTGGCTCTAGTTCCTTTATAAAGTCTTCAACTCAAATTCATTCCAGTGAGCTGAGGAATGTGGCAGGCTTCCTAGAAACAAAATACAAATCTACTGGACTGAGACTGAGAAAAGCACAACTGAATGAGAAATCAGGGCATCACAAATTCTTTACTTGAGCTCATCCTATAATTTTTTAGTCAAAGTAATTGGCAATAACTCCTAGATTAAATCTGACCAACATAAATAGAGGGGCTGGATTAAAAATAATGTTTAAATGTACGCTAAGTTCTCTCACCTTGTCTTTCTATTTTGGCTTTTCCAATAGGAATGAGGAAATCTTTTGACTGAGCTTCAGCAGGAAATTCAAAAGGAACTCCATACATCAATTCGTTCTCTAGCACCACCACTGCAAAATATCATAAATATTTAAACAAAAGTAACTAATTACATCCAGAATGACTAAAAACGTATATATGGCAATATCATTTCTCTTGTGTAAAGTTTCACTGTGCTGATTAGGGAGCCTTGTTTCTCTCATGTCTGGTAGCTGTGAGGATGGTTTAGGTACTTACATTTGTAGTTTGGTCAATATAATTTTATCAGTTGAGGTTAAACCAGTGTTGTGGGTGTGCAGTAAGTGTCTCCTTTACTTAACTGGCCCCCTTATAGTCAGAAATAAGAAAACAACCACATTCTTTTCTATCTTTACTAAACCTATAAATCATTAACATTTTATATGCTATGTCTAAGCCTAACTAAAAGACTTTAATGGTTCCTACAATGCAAAGATTTCATCTTAGTTTTTGAATCTCCAAAAGAGACCCAAGGGTCACTCTGCTGACCTGGATTGTTATCCCGAATGGCTGATTTTATAAGTCCTTTGGCATCCTCTGAACTCCAGGGGCTGACCACCTTTAAGCCTGGGCAGTGCCCGTACCACGCAGCAAAGCACTGTGAGTGTTGAGCAGCTACGCCTGCTGAGGCACCATTGGGCCCCCTGAAGACTATGGGCACAGGCTGAAGGCCCCCTGACATGTAGTAGGTTTTGGCAGCTGAGTTTATAACCTGGTCAATGGCTTGCATAGAGAAATTGAAGGTCATAAATTCACAAATGGGCCGCAACCCAGCCTGTCAAATAAAAAACATGGAGGTTATAAAGACTAGAAAGAGCAATGAAGAACAAACGATCCCTCCATTCCTCCAACATTCAAATGTTTTTAAAAGCTTATGTTAAAAGAAATCTCTTTAAATTGGCTTCATAAGAAGTATCACATACCATAGCTGCACCTACAGCAATTCCAGCAAATCCCATCTATAAAGTAGAATACAAATGTAGGTGAAAATCCATAAAAATGAGGACAATGAACATAAACAGACATGCCTCTCAAAGGTCTGCTTCCTGCTGGAAGGCTTACTTCGGATATGGGAGTGTCTATGATCCTCTTGTCTCCATATTTCTTCCACAGGCCTCGACTAACCTACAATTAAGAGTCGATCTCGTTACTTTTAAGTACATCTGGGCCATTAGCCTCTTCGATTTTGTATAACTTTCACACATTTTAGTTACCTTGTATGCCCCATCATACTGGGCAACTTCTTCCCCAAGCAGAAATACCTTCTCATCTCTTTCCAGCTCCTCATCCATACCTTGATTTATAGCATCACGAACTGTCACCTGTCACAGGTATGGGAAAATAGTTGATAAACTACAGGATTATTTAGGATTCTATTGAGATTCTCTTCTTTTACTCCTAGGCTGCCCACAGCATACAATGGAAAAACTAACACTAGAAAAGGCTTCTCTTTAAAAGTTCAAAGAATTCTAAAAGTAACATTTCTATCATACAGAATCAGTCTTTGATTGGATGTATTAATGATAAGTTTACTGAACTCGTTCCTTGATTTGCATCCATGCTTAAGAAACCTGCTTGCTGGCCAGACTAGCTCACAGGCAGTTTCCCAAGTAGAAAATACACTGGGTTGTTTTATTACCATGCTTGGAGTTGATCACTCACTAGGTGGCACGCACTGCCAAACACTTTACATTCAGGAAGTAGGAGTTATCTTAATACATGGAATGGTGGATTCCTCTAATTAAAAAAAAAAAAAGTGTGTGTGGGGCGGGGAACCATATGATCCAGCAATTTCACTTCTAGGTATATACCCAAAAGAACTGAAAGCCGGGATTCAAACACATACTTGCACACCAATGCTCACAGCTGCATCATCCACAATAACTGAAACAACCCAAATGTCCATCGTTGGATGGATAAAACGTACACACAGTGGAATATCATTCAGCTTTACAAAGGAATCAAATTCTGACACATGCTACAACATGGATGAACCCTGAAGACACTATGCTAAGTGAAATAAGCCAGACATAAAATTCGAATGATTCCACTTATATGAGGTTTTACCATAGGCAAACTCGCAGAGACAGAAAAGTATAACAGAGGTTAGCAGGGGAGGGGGAATGAGGAGTTACCGTGTAATGGATAAAGAGTTTCTGTTTGGGATGATGAAAAAAAAGTTCTGGAAATGGATAGTGCTGATGGTTGTGAATGTACTTAATGACACTGAATTATACACTTTTAAAAAGTACATTTCAAGTTGGGTATATTTTACTACAATTAAAAAAAAGGGGGGGGGGTGGTGAAGGAGGAAACATTTAGTCTTAGTTTTCTCCAATTGCCCATCTAACCCAACCAGCGCCGAGGGGGGTGACACGCCGGTGTGATTGGCGCCGGGCGGCGACAGAGGCAGCACGGGTCCCACGCAGCATGCGGGCGTCCGCAAACCGCAGGGCCCACGGCACAACCTCTCCCCGCGGCGCCCGCCGGACACGGCGCAGGCGCGACCCCGGCCTCTGCCCGGGCGAAACGGCTCCCTCCCGGCCCTAGTCCGGCTAGCATCCGCGTCAGTTACCTGCAGCGCAGCCGGCGCGGTCCGGTGAAAACGTCTCTTCAGCAGCCCGGAGACCTGGCGAGGAGAGAGAAGAATGCTCAGAGGGGACGCAGAGTGGTAGGGGTCGCGCAGGCCCATCGGGGCCGCGTGCCGCTGCCCACCTGCTGAAGGGGTCTCCGCACCAGCCCAGACACCGCCGCCATCTTGATCGTGTCCTCTAGCAGCTGACAACACAGCGGGTCCGACGACACGATCAGGACCCGCCTCCCCCACGGGCGCAGGCCAATAGCAGGGCGCGGCGCCTGCGTGCCCCGCCCATCCGCCCACCTGCTGAGGGGCGAAGGGGCCCGGCTGAGGTGGCGTGTGATTGGCCCTGCACCTCCGCCTCCGGCCGGCTCAAATCAACTTTATTGACAGCAGGCGGTGACTGGCACGCGGGGTGCACGCCGGGCTCACGTCCCTGGCTGCTGACCCTTGCAGCTCGATGACTAGAAGTCAGACTCTGAGGGGCATGATCTCTCGAGGCTACAAGGAGCTTAAGACTTAGGCCAGCCTTCTGTAGCTCCTGGAATCCTTTTTTTTTTTTTTTTTTTTGAGACAGAGTCTCACTCTGTTTCCTGGGCTAGAGTGCAGTGGTGTCATCAGAGTTCACAGGAGCCTCAAATTCCTGGGCTCAAGGGATCCTCCTGCCTCAGCCTCCCGAGTGGCTGGGACTACAGACGCGCGCTACCAAAACCGGCTAAATTTTCTATTTTTTGTAGAGACGGGGGTCTTGCTCCTGCTTAGGCAGGTCTCGAACTCCTGGCCTCAAGGGATCCTCTCGCCTCGGCCTCCCAGAGTGCTGAGCATTGGTGTGCAAGCATGTGTTTGAATCCCAGCTTTCAGCCACCGCGCCTGGCCGCTACTGGAATCCTTTGAGGACCAAGTAGTGCGTGCACGCACTCTGGTGATGGGAAACTTCATGAGTGAGCCTAGTCTTCCCTAGACAGCACTATTGGTTCCTTAGGATTGGAGCAAAAGCTTTCTTTGACGCATTCAGCGCCTACTGTGTGCCTAGCATTGTGATACGTGCTGTATAGCTCATCTAATTCTCACAGGAACCCTCTTAGGTATTATAATTCTTGTTGTTATTATCTCTATTGCGCAGGGGGATAAACTGAAGCAGAAATTGATTAAAAGAGCCAGAATTTGGATTAGGCCTGACTCTAAAGGGTGATCTTTTCTTACTACTTCCTAAAGAAGAAGTTAGGTTCCCATCTTGGGGAAGGTTATAACAACCCGCATTTAGAGAGGGCCTTTGGGGAGATGCCAAACGCCTGACCATAGGGGCAGCCTCTGGAAGTCATTAGTTTCACTTTGGCCCTTGGGGATCAGGAGATTCACCTCCCCCTAAGACATTCCAAACATTCCCTTCTGTGGGTCGTAGCTCCAAGCTGCCAGTCTGCAACCTCTGAATCAGGGTTTTGTAAGCTGTTTAAGGCAAGGGCTCTCGGGAGCCAGTTTGGTAGGGGAACCGCTAGATGATCAGTAGAAATCAGTCTGGTTGCTGAGTGGGAATGGGAGGGGCGGTGGGATCGAAGGCTGAAGCAATGAGACCCCAGGGAGTCTGTGGCAGAGAGAGAACTGGACTAGGAGGCAGCTTCCAGGTGGAGAGGAGGGGGACTGGTTTGAGACCTATTTGGGCTGGAATCAATAGGATTAAAGAGCAAAGGAAGAGTTGAGGAAGATTTTGGATTTTTGTAGTTGGATGGATGGTGCGGGGGAGGAGCCTGGGGCAGTGCAGGTGTGAGGAGCTGGGGAAGTAAGAGTGCATTCTCTAGATGATTGGGGCATACCCAGGTTGGCTATAGGAACCTGGAGCCTAGGGCTAGGTGGGGCTCGAGATACAAATTTGGGGACAGCTGCATAGAGATGGCCTTTACTCTCTAGGCCTCTATCTCATCATCTGTAAAATGGAGAGAGAGTCTCTAAGGTATGGAATCACCACCTTCACCCTCTCCTGCCACCATCATCTAGTCCCTTCAGTCCCTGCCAGGAAGCCTCAAGAATGCCCAGCACGTCCCAGACAGCCACAGCATCCTGGAGAACTCCTGAATTTGAGATGTCAGCCCCCAGGGATTCCTGGGTTCTGTTCAGAATGAAAATGTGAATCAGTCTTCCCTGCTTCCTCCACCACCTAGAACAGAAAGATTTCAGGATCAGGTTTGCAAAGCAAAAGGAGACATCAAGGTGGCGGAACAGTGACCCAAAGAAAAGCCAGAATCAGGACTGCATCTAAACCAAGGACAGTATTCTTACGCCATATTTACACTAAGTTCCAAAAAAGCCAGGAATGCTGAGTCTGTGCAGCCAGTCTGGACAGCTCAGCCAGGAAGGCAATGTGACTCACAGGTCTCAGCTGAGAATTTTCTTTTGAAATAATAGCTGTGGACATTTTAGACACATTAGAGGTATAATTCCTTCATACACGTGCTTTCCTATCAAATTCTAACTGACCGCTTTGGAAAGGCTGAGTGCAGTTTCGTTTAAAATACACAAAAGATGAAAGTGTTGAATTTTCAATCCATAATCTTTTCAAAGTGAGTCTACATTCCTATGCTCACAAATTTTCCTGAAAGGGATTGCAAGGTGTAAATTGGCCAAGTAGCCTCTCTCAGAACTTAATCTTTGCAGAGTTACAGGGAACATTTGTCCTCAAGTCACTCTGGGTTCTTTGTCAGTCATCGGAAAGTTCTTTATCAAGGTTTTTGGTCTCTACGGGATTGACCAACTTTTTTTTTTGTCATTCCAAGCGAGTTTATTAAAGAGAGCTTTTCACTCCTCCTACCCTTCCCCTCGTTTTTAGGTGTAACTTCAACGCAGTAAAATACACAGTTCCACCACCCTTGAAAGTTCCCTCTTGTCTCCTCCCGGTCATTCCCCACACAACACCCCACATGAAACCACAGGCCTGATTTCCAACACCATGTTTTAGTTTGCCTGTTTTAGAACTTGAAATAAATGCAATTATACAATGTATACTCTTTTGTGTCTCACTTCGTTAGGTCACCAAAATGTTTTTGAGAATTATCTATGTTGTTAAATGTATCAGTAGGTAATTTACTCTTCTTTTTTTCTTATAACTTTATTTCGAAAAAGTTTAAGACTCGAAAGAAGTTGCTAGAATAGTACAAAGAGTTTCTGTGTAGCTTTCACCCAGATTTGCCCAATGATAATATCTTATGTAGGCATAGTACATTGCCAAAACCCAGAAATTGACATTGCTATAGCTATACCATTAACCTGGGTAGATCTCACCAGTTTTTATATGCGTTCTTGTATGTGTGTATGTGTGTGTGTTTGCATGTATATAGTACTGTAGAATTTTATCACATATACGGAGTCATGTCACCACCACCGCAATCAGAATACAGAATCGTTCCATCACCACAAAGAAACTCCCTCATGTTACCTCATCGTTACATCCTCCCCCACCCCCAACTCCTGGCAACCACTGATCTGTTCTCAATCACTATAATTTCTTATTTCAAGAATGTTATAAAAATGAAATCATGCAATATGTAACTCTTTGAGATTGGCTCTTGTCATCAGCCTAATGCCCTTGAGATCCATTTAAATTGTGTATCAAATTTCATTCCTTTTTATTGCTGAGTAGTTGTATGGCTGCATCAGTTTACCCATTCACCCATTGAAGGGTATTTGGACCATACCAATTTCAGCTATTGCCAATAAAGCTGTTAGCAACATTGTTTGCAGGAAAACAGCCTGTTGCATGGCAAGAGTAACTCCATCCTGAAGTGAAACCGCCATAATGGTAGATGTTTGACGCCTGCATACCAAGGCGTTCCACGGCAAGGTCAAGAAACCATGCCTAGCCAGGCGCGGTGGCTCACGCCTGTAATCCTAGCACTCTGGGAGGCCGAGGCGGGCGGATCATTCTGAGCTCAGGAGTTCGAGACCAGCCTGAGCAAGAGTGAGACCCCCGTCTCTACCAAAAAATAGAAAGAAATGAATTGGACAGCTAAAAATATATATAGAAAAAATTAGCCGGGCATGGTGGCACATGCCTGTAGTCCCAGCTACTCGGGAGGCTGAGACAGTAGGATTGCTCGAGCCCAGGAGTTTGAGGTTGCTGTGAGCTAGGCTGAGGCCACGGCACTCGCCCCAGGCAAGGGAGTGAGACTCTGTCTCAAAAAAAAAACAAAAAAAAACCATGCCTATGGCAAAGATAATCCCTCACAAAAGTGCTTGTCTGCCGGGTGCAGTGGCTCATGCTGTAATCCTAGCACTCTGGGAAGCCGAGGCGGGTGGATCGCTCAAGTTCAGGAGTTCGAGACCAGCTTGAGCAAGAGTGAGACCCTGTCTCTACTAAAAATAGAAAGAAATTAGCTGGACAGCTAAAAATATATATATATATAGAAAAAATTAGCTGGGCATGGTGGCTTATGCCTGTAGTCTCAGCTACTCGGGAGGCTGAGGCAGGAGGATCGCTTGAGCCCAGGAGTTTGAGGTTGCTGTGAGCTAGGCTGACGCCACGGCAGTCTAGCCAGGGCAACAGACCCAGGCTCTGTCTCAAAAAGAAAAAAAAAAGTGCTTGTCTAACTTCCCCAGTGGTCAGGAGTTGTGAGAGGGTCTGAGACATGACCAGTTGCACGTATTTTACCAAAAAAAAAAAAAAAACCTTGCTATATAAAGAATATTTTCTGTAGGGCAGTGCAGGGATCCACCATCTTTTGGCCACCAGAAACATAGCTTTTGTTCATAAGTTCCTATTAAATGTCCTTCTGAGAAACTGGATTTGTCACCCTCTTTCTTTAGCCTGTCAGCTCCCCTGGCCTTTGGGAGTAGGTTTGCATATACCTATTCACCATGGAACATTGGTTTACAGGTTTTTGGGTGGACATAAGTTTTCATTTCTCCAGCTAAATACCCAGGAATACGATTGTATGGTAAATTGAACTTTTCAGAAACTGCCAAACTGTTTTTCCAGAGTGGCTGTGTCATTTTATGTCACCTCCAGTAACGTGTGAGACGCCCAGTTGTCCTGGACCCTCATCAGCACTTGGCAATCTCAGTATTTTTTATTTTAGCCTTTCTAACAGATGTGTACCTCATCATTTTAATTTGCTTTTCTCTAAAGGTTACTGATACAGATCATCTTTTCATGTGCTTAGTTGCCGTCCATCTTTGTTGAAGGGTCATCCTCTGTGGTGAAGTATCTGTTTAAATCTTTTGACCATATTCTAATTAGATTGTGTTTTTAAAATTGTGGTGAAATATGCATAACATAAAATTTACCATTTTAACCATTTTGCAGTGTACAGTGGCATTAAGTATGCTCACATTCACCACCACTATCCATCTCCAGAACTTTTATCTGCCCAAACTAAAACTCTGTACCCACAAAAAACTCTCCATTCTCCCCTCCCCCGACCCCCGGCAACCACCATTCTATTTTCTGTCTCTATGAATTTGACCATTCTAGGTACCTCATATAAGTGGCATCATCCAATATTTGTCCTTTTATGTCTGGCTTATTTCACTTGACATGTCGTCAAGATTCACTCACGTTGTAGCAGGTGTCAGGATTTCATTCCTAAGGCTGGAAAATATTCCATTGTATGCATATACCACATTTTGTTCATCCATTCACCTGTTGATGGATATTTGGGTTGTTTCCACCTTTTGGATTTGCGAATAATGCTGCTATGAATGTTGGTGTGTAAGCATGTTCGAGTGCCTGCTTTCAATTCCTTTGGGTATACCGGTGTACCTCGGAGTCATTGTGGGTTCAGTCCCAGACCACCACAATAAAGCAAGTCACACAAATTTTTTGGTTTCCCAGTGCATATAAAAGTTATGTTTACACTATGCTGTAGTCTGTTAAGTATGAAGTAGCATGTCTAAAAAGTACATACCTTAATTTAAAAATATTTCTAAAAAATGCTGACTATTGTCTGAGCCTTCAGCAAGCAATAATCTTTTTGCTGGTGGAGGATATTGCCTCAGTGTTGATGGCTGCTGACTGATCAGCTGCTAAAGGTTGGGGTGGCTCTGGCAATTTCTTAAATTAGACAACAGTGACGTTCCCCACATTGATTGACTCTTCCTTTCACGAAAGATTTCTCTGTAGCATGCAATGCTTGGGCAGTAATGTTTTGAAAGGAATCCTTTTTTCTAAGTAGTAGGTCTCAACATGGGCTTACAATATGTAGGAAACCATGCTCTAAACAGATGTGCTGTCATCCAGGCTTTGTTATCCCATTTATAAAGCACAGGCAGAGTAGATTTAGCCTAATTCCTAAGGACCCTAAGGATTTTCACAATGGTCAATGAGCATTGGCTTCAACTTAAAAGTCACCAGCTGCATTAGCCCCTAACAGAGAGTCAGCCAGTCCTTTGAAGCTTTGAAGCCAGACCTTGACTGCTCCTCTCTAACTAAGAAAGCCCTAGATGGCATCTTCTTCCAATAGAAGCCTATTTCATTGCCATTGAAAATCTGTTGTATAGTGTAGCCGCATTCATCAGTGATCTTAGCTAGATCTTCTGGTGAACTTGCTGCAGCTTCTACGTCAGCACTTGCTGTTTCACCTTGCACTTTTATGTTATGGAGATGTCTTCTTTCCTCAAACCTGATGAACCAACCTCTGCTAGCTCCCAACTTTTCTTCTGCAGCTTCCTCACCTCTCTTAGTCTTCATAGAATTGAAGAGAGTTAGGGCCTTGCTCTGAATGAGGCTTTGGCTTAAGGGAATGTTGTGGCTGGTTTGATCTTCTATCCAGACCACTCACGCTTTCTCCATCTCAGCAATAAGGCTGTTTCACTTTCTTATCATTCCTGTGTTCACTGGAGTGGCACTTTTAATTTCCTTTGCGAACTTTTCCTTTGGTGCAAGAGGCCTCGCTTTCAGTCTGTCTCGGCTTTTGACATACCTTCTTCGCTAAGCTTAATCATTTCTAGCTTTTGATTTAAGATGTGAGATGTGTGTCTCTTCCTTTCACTTGAACACTTTGAGCCCTCTGTAGGGTTATGCCCTGGCCTCATTTCAATTTGCTGTGTCCTGGGGAACAGGGAGGCCCAAGGAGAAGGAGAGAGATGGGGGTGGGGGCCGGGGGGAAGGGCTGGTTAG
>RJWJ010032525.1:0-19775 GCA_004363605.1 Indri indri
TGTGTGTGTGTGTGTGTGTGTGTGTGTGTGGTTTGGACCATATATGTTGTTTTGCTATATGGTTTCCAATGATTAACTGATATATCACACTCGTGATCATTATAACTTTTTAATGTGCTTTTAACAAAGCTAGGTGAATGCCCCTTCATTACGTTCCTTTTTAGAAACATTTCTCAGCTATTCATAATAGTTTATTTTTCTTCAATCTTTTAATTTAATTTTTTGTACTGATATAAAAATTAAATAAGAGAAAAAACAGTTTTTACCACTAGCTCCATCCTCATTCCTTCTACCAAAAAGAATCCATCTTCAATTTTCTTAGTATTTTTATGTAAGTAGTTATTTTCAAATCTTTAACTGTGCCTATACTACAGCTTATTGATATTTTGGTTTTGGCATTATTTACAGTATATATTCACTATATAAATAAGGTTCTTTCGTCCCCTCCCTAATAAACACATTCTCCTTCCCCTTCTTATTCTCACATTCCCTTAAGACAATGAATCCATAATTATTGGTTAGAACAATATTTAAGAGCTATCTTATGTGAACATTCTTCATGGCTGAGCCTTCATATTTCTTTTTCTATGTAAATGTTTTCCCTTGAATTTACAACTATAACTGTTTTCACTTGTTTTAGATTGATTTTTAACTTAGTTAAAATACTCTCACTATTTTCAAATGTATCTTATTTTATTTCAATTTTGTGCTCTTGGAGATAACTCTCTGGAGCCTCCTGCCCTGCTCCAACATGCACTGTTGCTCTTTAAGTCTATCTTGCAGCTGTCCGTTGAGGATCTGCCTGCCCCGTCACCCTTCTGCTGTCCTTCATCTCTTTCCTGTGTGTGATTTTCTGTTTCTCGGTTTTGATCTCTTCCTCTTTCTAAATGCTTCAAAAAGATGAAACACCTCTTACAACCAGAAAAAGAGCATGGAGATTAAATTTTGTGCATCTTTCATGTCAAAAATGTGTTTATTATCTCCCCACACTTAAATAACGCATTTACTGGGTGAAGGATTCTGGAATGAAATTTTTTCTAAAACTTTTGAACATATGTGTACATTAAGATCTTCTAGATTCTTCTCTTAAGAAGTCTGATGTCATTCTAATTCCTGATACCTCATATATGATTTTTCCCCCTTCTCATTCAGAAGCTTTTTAGGATCTTTCATTTCACAGATTAGCCCTTTATCACATGTATAGTTGGCAAATACTTTCCTTCTTCCTTCTCTATTGTGTTTTATGAACACACCAGAGATGGCCCTTTCCTATGTTTATACTGCTTAGTAGTCCACTTCCTTTTGGTGTTAAGTTGGTGGCCTTAGGATTGAACGTTCATGGGTTGTTGCCAAGTCATGAAGTTCCTTTACATCAATACGATCTCCTAAAAAACTTAGCAGTTTTCTATAATATTTATTTACTGGGTTAATAACTACCACCAAGGTCTTGACTACACTGAATTCCATGTTCTTACCACCCCTAACCTTTTGTTTAATGGACTCTGCCTTGAATCCAGTAAATATCAGCCATTAATCAGATTTTCTTCTTAATCAAATTTGTTCATTCTCTTTGGTGGAGAATGCATAGTGAGAGAACCCTATAATAGGCTTGGGTCTCACTCTCAACAATTATATTTTCTACAAAATCATTTACTTCCTAATTCTCTGAAGACACTAACTTCAGTTGGGGGAAAGAGAAATCAGTTTTATAAACCCTGAGAAGCACAACATGAAGGGACTCTGTCTAATTAGAAGGCCTCTTACAGACAAAGTTTCTTTTTCAAGACTGTATTTTTTTTTTTTTCTCCTTTCAGATCAACCTGCTTTAGGTCAAATTTCTGTTGCTTTACAGTCTCTTGCAAAAGCCACATGATAAAAATCAACTCAAATAAACATTTTGAGATGTTCATATTATTTTTTCCTAATTCTATATCTCTGGTAGGAGACCTGTTATGCCTGGAATAAAGCAGAAGTGGCGGTGGGTGGGGATAGGCAATGACTATTGATTAAACAGACAGCAAAGTCTACTCGATACAGGGCTTAATAAATGTTTATTGCATTATTTTGCTTTGGTTCATATTTGCTTCTGACAGCTTTTAGCACAAAAAAAATGTTTTATTATTTTGGAAATCTTTCTTTACCAATGTTTTTCTCCCTGATTCTAAATAGCCCTGCATTTGTCTACTTAGATTACCATACGATATACCACACATAGTGTGATGTAAACAGATATTTATTTTCTCACAGTTCAGGAGGCTAAAGTCCAAGACAAAGGTACCAGCAGGGTTGGTTTCTGTGAAACAGACCACCTGCTGATGACCTAGCTTCTTGCTGTGTCCCTGTTGGCTTGCAGATGGCTGCCTTCTTGTGATGGCCTCACATGACATTTTCTCCGTGTGGGGAGAGAGAGAGAGAGAGAGAGAAGAGAGAGAGAAATATCTCTGGTGTCTTTTTCTTCCCATTCTTCTAAGGACACTAGTCCTGTTTGATTGGTGCCTCAACCTTATGACCTCATGTAATGTTATCTACCATCTTAAAGGCCCAATCTCAAAGTACAGTCACATCAGGGGGTTAAGAATTCTACATATATATTTTGGGGGACACAATTCAGCCCATAATATTCTGCCTTCTGGCCCTCTAAAATTTATGTCCTTCTCACATGCAAAATACATTCACTGCATCCCATCAGCTCCCAAAGTCTTAACCCATTCCAGTGTCAATTCTAAGTCTAAAGTCTCATCTAAATATCATCATGAACCTGTGTAATCAGACAAGATGTGTGCTTCCAAAATACAATGGTAGGACAGGCAGAGTATAAGCATCCCTATTCCAAAAGAGAGACATTAGAAGGAAGGAAGAGGTGATGGGTACAAAACAAACCCAAACCCAGCAAGAAAAAATATATTACATCTTTGGCTTGAGAATAATCCTCTGTGGTTGAATGTTCTGCCCTCTGGGCCTACTGGGTGGCAATATCACCCCCACAGCTCTAGAGGGCAGCCTACCCAGCCCTCAGCTCAGTGGGTCAGCCCTGCCCCTGAAACACTGGATGGCAGCATCTGAGCCCATTGAAACCCGGGAGGAAGCAACCTCACCCTCTGTGCCTATGGTGGGAGTGGCAGGCCTGACAGATCTGGATCATTCTTCTTTTCTCTTGAAGAATTATGTTGGATAGCTCTATTGTCTGAAACTTTAGAATCCCAGAATTCTGACAGCCTTTCTTCATTGTATCCCATTTTCTCTGTCCTTTATAGTCCCAGCTAGCTGTGTTTCTGTTGGTAGAATCATATCTCTATGCCCGGCTTCAGCTAAGATGGCTGATTAAATCTGTAAGTAATATTTTTATGGCATGATGGCCCAGGTATGCCTTTGGTGTTCTCTCCAGAAAATGCTTCTTATTTTTCGCAGTATGGATAAGCTGAGAATTTTCAAAATCTTCAAGTTCTGATTTCTTTTTACTTAACAATTCCTTCAATTTATCTCTCTCCTCTCATATTTTACTATAAGCAGTAAGAGAAACCAGGCCACAACTTCAACATTTTGCTTAGAAATCTCCTCTGATAACTATCCAATGTCATCACTCCCAGGTTCTACCTTCCAGCAAGCCCTAGGACACAATTCAGGGAAGATTTTTACCACTATATAAGACAAATCACCCTTCCTCCAGTTTCCAATACCAAGTTCTGAGACCTTACCGAAAGTACCTTTAATATTCATATTTCTACAAGCATTTTACTTGTGATAATATCTGATAAGACTGTGGTCCCCAACCCCCAGGCCACAGACTGGTACTGGTCTGTGGCCTGTTAGGAACTGGGCCACACAGCAGGAGGTGAGTGGGAGGGCAGTGAACAAAGCTTCATCTGTATTTACAGCTGCCCACCATCACTCGCATCACCACCTGAGCTCTGCTTCCTGCCAGACCAGCATCAGCGTTAGATTCTGCATTACGGTGAGTTGTATAATTATTTCAGTGTATATTACAATGTAATAATAATAGGAAAAAAAGTGCACAATAAATGTAACCTCTTGAATCATCCCGACACCCTCCCCCCCACTAGTCTGTGGAAAAATTGTGTTACATGAAACCTATCCCTGGTGCCAAAAGTTTGGGTACCACTGCTCTAAGATGATAGCAGTTTCTCTACAGTACTCCCCTTTTCTTCCTGAGCCTCACCAGAACCCCCTTTAACATCTGTAATTCTACCAACTGTCCCTTCAAGGCAATCTAGGCTTTTTCTAGTATATATCTGGAAACTCTTTCAGGCTACACCCATCACCCAATTAGGTCCAAAGCCATTCACACATTTTGAGGTATTTGTTATAGCAACTTTCCATTTCTTGTACCAAAATCTGTATTCATCCACTCAGGCTTCCATGACAAAATACTGTAGACTGGGCGGCATAAAACAACAGAAATTTATCTTTTAACAGCTCTGGAGGCCAGAAGTCAAGATCAAGGTACCAGTAGTGTTGGTTGTTGGTGATGTTTCTTTTCCTGTCTTGTAGACAGCCAACTTCTCTGTATCTTCACATGGCCTTTCCTCTTTGTATGCAGTATGCATGGTGTGGGGAGACAGAGAAAGAGGAAGAGAGATAAAAAGAGAGAGAAATCAAGATCTGGTGTCTCTTCCAATAGGAGACCAGTCCTATTGGATTACAGCCCCACTCTTACAACTGCATTTAACTTTACCTTCTTAAGGGCCCTATCTCCAAATAAAGTCACACTGGGAGGCAGGGTTTCAACATACGAATTTTGGAGGGACACAATTCCATCCATAACAAAACCTTTTAAATGAAATTCTAGTAGTAACCATGTTCCTTTTTCTTTTAGAGTATCAGCTGCTCTCATTGTGAAAGGTGCATTACCACCTGCAGGTCAGAGGCATTGCTCGCTAGTGTTGATTAAATGGGAAATCCTTTATGTTGAAGCAGAAAAATTTATTAGGTTAAGTAAAATGAATATAGACTATATTTTGTTAGAGGGCTACAAATGTATGATCACATGATTATTGTGTTTGAAAATGTACATTGAGTTTTTAGAGGTATAATATGCTAAATTCGTAGGCTGGGTAAAAGGGTAAAAAGAGGTCTTAGTAAAATATAGGAAGACACAAGAGAGAGTTGAAGACACTGTGAAAATTCTGCATTATTGTAACCATGAAAATGAAGTATTCTAGGGAATGTTACTAAGTCTGACCAACTGAGACAAAGGTCTCAATTACGAATGGACCAGCCTGGCTCATTCCTGGTTGCTTTAGTGAGCGGATATCTTTGTCAAGGTAAGTCATTTGTTTGGAGTGTGTCATGCATTCCAGGCACTACGGATGCAGCAAATATGACAAGCGAGTGGTGCAGATGCAGGTGATGCCACACCCCACATAACCTCAGCCTCTGGCCCTGGAAGACAATTTCTGTGCAGGCTGACAGCTTTCTACTTAAGAACTTTTGCTTCTCTGTCTAGATTTTAGACCTTCTCCATGACTCAGAAAATGGTTTATCACACAATGGGCAGCCAGAAGTGCCAGAAATTTAGCATTCTCAGGAGAAATCCCTTCATTTGGAAAATTCTGAGATACAGCCAGTTCTGCTATAATGCTTGTTTTGAAAATGTGAATTAGTTTCAACATACTAGATATGTTGAGAAAAGATTTGAGTGTAACCTGAATTTTGTGTTTGCTTATGCATGATTTCTTCCATAAGAAACATTAAATAAGGGATTAGAAAACTCTGGCTCACTGACTTGTAAATAAGGTTTTATTCGCAAACAGACATTTCCATTTTTTACCTCTTTTCTGTGACTGTGACAGAGTCTTATGTCTTGCAATATTGAAAATATTTACCATTAGATCTTTTAAAGAAAAGTGTGATAATCCCTGATCTGGATGAATGAAGAAAATAACTTATAACTGAATAAAGCCACGTAAAACATGAAAAACCCTGCACATGTGCACATGTCTCAAACGTCCACTAGCGACCTCAGAGCACTGTGAATGTTCTGAGCCACACTCAGCCAAACCTAGTGTTACAACTGTCTATCGACTTTCACTGAACTCTTCTTCCATTGCTTTTCAATAACTCACAAAGTATAATCCTTCCAACATGCCCTTCTTCAAGAAAACGACAGGTTTTCTTCCAGGTAAAGCATCATATTTATTGTAGATTTTATGTATTTCTAAACCATTTATCATATGTGCTATCATTTCTAAGGATTAGATCTTATTTACATGTGACTCATATTGTTTTTGAGTGTGTTCAGCCCCAAGTCCATTTTTTCCCAAAAGCCCTGTGGTTTTTACTGCATGATTTTGTATAGCAGTAATTTTTTTTTTTTTTGGAACATATATGCCGTGTTACAGCAGAACTGACTGTTTTCTATATTCTGCTTCTCAGAAGTTCCCCAGAGGAATTGAGCCCCACTTGGCCAATCAGTAACTTCCTTATTAACAAACCGGTTCATTGGCATTTCTCTCTTCTCCGTCTCACTTTTGTGCTTCCTGGAATCACCTCTCACATAAACTGCTTACTTCCCATTCCTTGTCTCAGGTTCTAATTTTGGGGGAAAACTGACACAATACATTTCTGTCCTCATGGAGTATATGTCCTAATTTAGGAGAAAAACTATAGTCAACTAAACAAATGAACAAGCATAGCAAACAAGCAAGATAAATACAGATTGTGATTTTTTACATTTTTTTTTAATTTCGGCATATTATGGGGGTACAAATGTTTAAGTTACGTATATTACCTTTGTGCCACCCAAGTCAGAGTTTCAAGCATGTCCATTCCCCAGATGGTGCGCACTGTACTCATTAGGTGTGTATATAGCCATCCCCTCTTCCCCACTCCCATCTGCCTGACACCCGATGGATGCCACTACTATATGTGCAGTTAAGTGTTGATCAGTTAAAACAAATTTGATGGTGAGTACATGTGGTGCTTGTTTTTCCATTCTTGTGATACTTCACTTAGAAGAATGAGTTCCAACTCTATCCAGAATAATACAAAAGGTGCTATATAGATTGTGATAATCTTTATGTAGGAAACAACCAGGGAGATGAGAAGAGGTTAAACTGGGGGAGACCACTTTAGAAAGTAGAAAAGTCCTTTGTGGGGAGTGACATACGAATGGAGACATAGAAGGTGAAAGTGAGCCAGAAAAATGCTAATGATGTTATAATAGGAAAAGTAGAAACAAGTCATTGGACAGAAAAGGCCCAGAGTGGTAAATAATGGTGTTATAGCAATACCTGAGGATGGCTGGGCACTGTAAAGGTCATAATTTCTCCCACTGGTTTGGCAGCAATCGGTATAAACACACTAAGTCTTAATAAAGCCATGTCATACTCACTACATGGAAGAGACCACAGTCTAGAAGACTAAAGTTGATTCTTAGCCTTTGTGAGTTGGCATAGGTGGGTAGAAACTCCAGCAACTGCTATAAAAGTGGGATTTTTAGAAAAGGATAAGAATTAACAAGCGGGATAAGAGATCAACAAGCATGGCATAAAAATGTAATACATAATACAGGTAAAGCACCTAAAATGACCCTGGGAATCCTTAAGTCCCAAGTAGTAGGCCCTCAAGGATTAGTGGTGGTGATGATTTTGACATTGACATTGACATTGGCAGTTACAGCAGAGAACGGTGATAATCATGGCACTGAGTGATTATTGATCCTCAATGAAGAAACAATGAAATGTAATCTCAGCCGTTAGGATTCTGGCCAATTTAGAAGAGACACGCAATCTTAACATTCTTCATAAGACTGGCTTCTAAAACTTAAGCTAACTTAGAGGGAAGATAGGAACAGCGAGAAAAAGGGAGAGGGGGAGAAAAATGACATTGCTGGGTGTCCACATACCATCACTCATAGGCACCTTTTATAGGTTATCTTACTTATCCTCACAGCAACCATATGCAATAGTTACTGTTTCCTGAATTTATGAGCAAGGAAACTGAATCTTGGAAAGTTTCTACAATTTTCCCAGTTCACACAGCTCATTCAAACCAAAGCCTATCTGGCTTCATGATAACAGAGAAAAAAATAAGTTACTATTACAGGCTGAGCAGGACAATTTTAAAGAGAAGAAAAAAGTGGAAAAAATGAATGCATTGAGATTAAGACTTCATTTAGAAAAGGTTGGAAAGGAGAGAAGACAGGAAAGGCTGAAGTGAGACATGAGGTCTCCTCACTCTGTTGCATTGTCTTTCACAATGGATTCATTCTGGTGGATCGTGTCACCTCTACTAAGATACACAGTCCTGGGCTTACTGTCAGTAATTAAACATTTGTGCTGGCTTTGAAGAATTTTATGAACACAGAAGGGAAGCCAAACTAATTTAATTGTTTTGCTAATTGCTCATTAGCCACAATATAATGGCAGGCGTTTGCATTTGTGTAATTAGGAGGAGGGCCAGTGTATCATTTGTAAGAAATCCTGCACTAAAAATTTGAGAAGTGACAACTATATCAGTTGATGAAGTGTCTATACAATAAAGCAGCTGTTTTGAAATTCTTTTAAGTTTCAAAAGAGCATTATGCAATGCTATTATCTTCTTTTTTTCATTCTTCAGGAGAGTACACTGATATGTTCTTTTTTTGTTTGTTTGTTTTTGCCTTTTGCACATTTAAGAATGAGGCTGCTAGTGGTCTAATGGGGATTACTTAATACAGAAGAGTATGGAACTAAATAAGGGAAAACCCATCTCCAGAGATGGACTCCTCCCCCATGCTCCACCTTTATTTCTTTTTAACTTTCAATATCTTTCCTTGAATTTGAGTCTCCGTTCTCTTTTACATTCTTGTTTTTACTTGTATTATACTATACTCTTTTAGTATACTTTTAGCTTAGTCTTGAATTAAATTTTCTGTGACAATAGGGACTGTCTGCATCAAAAATGCCATTTGAAATTATTATGTTCTGCTTGAAAGACAAAGTCCTGTTACTGACAGAATGTCCTGTTGGTTAGCAGTTTAATCAAGATTTCAAGAACTCTGGGGAAAATGCTATAAACATACACTGTATTGTACTATTATTTTTTCCCCACATCCTTGTTGTCAGTATGAAGGAAGTGACAATGTTAATCTTTACCTGAGCCATGTGCTTCTAAAAGACAGTTAAGAAATCCTCCTACCATTTTGGTTTCTGAAATATCCTCACCATTTTGTGTTTCAAGAAATAGCTAACATAACCACAAAGGACATTCTTCCTCTCTCATATTCCAAAAAAAGACTCCCTATCACCCCCACCCTTCCTCAATGACTCAGATCTGACTCATCTCTGCCCTTCATGACTCCCACAAGACTTGATGGTGATTTTCTTGTCTACCTGACTCTGTATAACCGTTCTTTATTAACAAACATTTTCTCTATTGCAGTAGCCTGAATAAAATCATCTCCTTAATTGCCCAGTGACTTTTTCTTTCACGGGGGGTTGAATGACGTGGAAGAGATACCTGAATTTGTACTTGACAAAGACTTTCATCACACTTATTTTTCTTTGTCCTTCAGGTAGGCAAGTGACTGAAGAACACAGCACATACCAACTAACTGGTTCCATACACAAGCTTGGCACAAGTGTGCCTACCTAAAGCAGAGAAGACAATGTTGAAATTCATCACCAAGTGTTATGAGTTGATTATAACAAGATGATCTGCTCCAAAATACCTTATCCCTTCCTTACTGTTGTATACTCACAAATCCATCATAAAACATGCAAAGGTTTTAATTCAGTGCTACACAGTGAATGCTCTATAAATGTTAGTAATTTTTACTGTGGGTGTTAACTAAGTGCTCAGGGTTATTACAGTAAATTAAACATTCATTTCTCTAGCTAGTGGCCCTCCACATCCGAGATGCTCACTAGCAAATTCAAGTCCTTTTGGAATGAGTATCATTTGAACCTATTATTGGAAAATTTCTAGATTAGTATGAATTACATTAACCAGAGAAGCCAAAGCATTCTCTTCTGTAATGAGTGGCCAAGAGAGGAGAAGGCCAAATGAATAATTTATCTATTAATAATTTGGCCTTATACTGGTCACTCAAGGTCATTGTTAAATCCTAGAGTTTCATTTTATTATTGACAGGATCACAAATTTATATTTATGCTCAGAGGTACCAAGAAAAATGTCTTGCTTTTTTCCTATAATTTATTTTACCTTCCTTAAAAGTGTTCACCACTGCATTATATCTATTATTTTGAAACTAATTCACCACATCCATGCATTCCAGAAAAAATAAATCCCGATAAATATAGTTCAGTCTGGTAAACACAATCCAATCTGATATTTTAGTCCCTTCATTCAGGTCAAAACAAATTTTAAAGATAACCTCCCCCTTCCTCTTCCTACTCCTTTCCTCCGTAGATTCTAGATAAAATAAAAGCTAGGGCTTATATGACTTCTATCTGTGAGAAGTGAAGGAAGGCAGGGCCTTTGACTCACATAGTGACTTTGGATGCTCCATGGCAAATGCTGTGGTGTGGTTAGTTGGGCTACTCTCTAGACTGGTGATTGCTGAGGTGAGATTGGCCCTATTTAGCCATTAAGCTCTTATAAGGGACTCTAGTCCTTGATCAGAAAGTGCTCTTACTTGGTGGCTACTTTGTCCTGATCCAGGCCTCTGCAGATTCACCAACCTTCTCAGTTTCTCTGTGGCTTATCAAGCAAGGTACACAGAAACACCTGGATCTCTAGTGCTTCATACAGGGCTTGGGAACTAGAAGGCTTTCAAAAGATCTTTCTAGGCACCTTCTTCTGTCATGCTATGCAGTACTGCCACATAATAAGAGATGTGACTATACTTAGAGGTTTGTGGCCTTCGTAGGAAAACGTGCCACCAGTGTCAACACACTGCAGTCCTGCACCCAATTTGAGGGTGTTTTTCCAACTCCGTTTTTCACACCTTTCATTTCCCACCTTGACAGACAGGGGTGTGTATGTCCCTTTTCTCCATGTGTTTGTCTGCTTTGTTGTCACCATACACTGGGGCCACCACAGGTGAAATTTCTTTATTATTTACTATCCCATTCAAGGCAGAGACCACTTAACATCCACCTTCATATCCCACTTTCCACCAGGACAGTGCATCCTAAGGACTTCAAGAGACCCTGCTGGCCAGAAAAAATGGGTATCTCCATGGTAACCAGCATGAGCAAAAAACTAGTGGGGCTGCCCCCAAATGCACTGTATATACAAGACTACTGGTATTTTACATGACTCTCTGGAGCAGAGAAAAACACCAAAAATAAATGAGCTCTTGTTACGCAGCAGGATAACTGAGTGAGGGCTCTTCATTAACCTGCATTGAGTTTAATTAGATTAAAAGAAAAGAAAGAAAGAAGACATGTCTCACACACTTTAATTTGTGGACACCTCACATCTGCCACATAATGTTATTCTTTTCTCAGCATAAGTTCAGAATTTCTGATGATTTGTTCAACATTCACAAGCACTAATGATATGAATTTAGAAATTGATAGTTTTCATCTAAAACAGATCTTTTTCTTTTCAAAGTACAATTTGAATAGATCTAAACCTTGCATGCCTTACATAGATTTTAATAGCTATTTTATTCCTCTGAAAGAAATTGAACTTTTGCAGTTCATTGTACTCAAAATACCTTTGAGTTTCCCCTTCATCCCGTGGTATGACAAGTATATCATATTTGCCATACCTATATTTTTAACAGCTGTGGCTTTTAAGAATGTGAGTATTTTAGAGATAAGACATACTCAACCCACACATTAATGCTTTATGCTGTGCAAATATCTAAATCAATAAACATTTTAGAAGAAAAAAAATCAATACTGCCCAAACTCTAGCAAGCAGAAAATGTCCTTGTGCTTCAGATAAGTGCTGAAGATCTGTGAGGTGACCCATAACTGGACTGATTTTATTTTTGCCTTTGCGATACTGCTTGATTGACCATGGTATATGGCCAACATCCCACTTTGTAGTAACCCATGCATCCAGGATAACAGCCCATTTTCAACTGTATGTTTACTGTGTGATGCCTAAGAGACGTCTGGGGTTAACTGCTTGGGGCTATGAGAAAATGATTATAAAGACAATGTTAAAGGCAATTTGTAGATTGATGATTCATTTTTTTTTAATTTACCAGGGCCATTCTCAAAAGAAAAGATGGGATTTAACCTAACCCTGGAAATAAAAGGAAACCTCCAAAATAATTGAGCTCTAATTTCTCAGCAGCAGACCAGATGAGGTTCCACCCTTTGGATATTAACTGAATTTAATTCTATTAAAAGAAAATAAGTGAATGAAACATTTATTGCAAATCTTATTCAAAATGCTAGTGTAACTACACTATAACTGGATAGGTAAAGCAGTAGAGATTTATTCTTATTAAGTGTGACCCCCCAATTGTATTTCATCAAACATTAATACTAATTTTTAGATTTTTCTCTACTTTGAAATCAGTTGTTTGTTTTTAAAGTTAGCCATCCCTAGCTTCCCAAGCCAGTGTTGCTGCATGTGTCCATTTCAGTTATAATTAGGATCACCTGGATTTTACATGTATTCTTCCTCATCATCTGGTATAAATTGAATTATCCACTCCCCCTCCCAAATTCTATGTTGAAGCCATAACCGCCAATGTGACTGTATTTGCAGACAGGGCTTCCAGTAGGTATTTAGAGTAAATGAGGTCATAAGGGTAAGATCCTAGACCAATAGGATTGGTGGCCTTATAAAAGAGGAAGAGAAAAAGATCTTGAACCCAGGAGAGGCTATGTGAGCACACAGTGAAAAGGTGGCCATCAGCAAGCCAGGAAGAGGTCCCTACCAGAACTCAAACGTATGGGCACACTGATCTTGGGCTTCTAGCCTAAAGAACTGTGAGAAAACAAATAAGTAAATATCTGTTGTTTAAGCCACCCAGTCTATGGTATTTTATGACAGCAGCCTAAGCTGAGTGAGACACTGCTATTATGCAAAAGCAGCTCTATCTCTTACTAATCAGGGCTAATTATCCCTGGAAAGTGACTATTCTGCTGTCCGCTAGTCACAAGGAATTCAAAGAGTCATGGTGGCAGCTGTAGCTTATAGTTTAATGTATCCTTTGCTGTGTCCCAAGAGTACACCTTTTTTAGAGACTATGTTTTCTAACCCTGCAGAAACCAAAGTTGCAGGGATAAAAAGCACGGTTTCCAAACTAGATGTTTGGGTCCACTCCTGCTATCACTCCTCGGCTATCACATCAAAGTATTTGTCTTATTGGGAACACAGCATCACACAGAGGTCTCTGATTTAGTGCATCTACTGAAATGTGAATGATGACACCACATCCTTGCAGAGTACTGCTTCTAATCAGGCACTTTAGCTTTGTCCTTAGTAGGCGCCCCCCGCCCCCCGATATTATAGGAGACCAGCTGCTTCTGGATGTTGCGGATGTGATATAGTAACTAGTGGATCACCTTGTTGTGGACCCACTCTTGCATATTCTTTGCTGTGAAATGGGACCTTTGGTTGGATGCTATACTGTGTAGAATTTAATGCCTAAGGATCAGACATTCTCTAAGCCCATGGATAGCTGTGATGGCTGAGGTTCTGTAACTAGGAAAGGCAAATCCATACCTGGATGAGGATAAAACAATGACACTTCCAGAACAGAAGGGGCCAAGTTAAATTGACACCAAATGGCCAGTTGGTCATCTTGAGGAATAGCATCATATTGGTGCATCATTGTTGGTCTTTGCTGCTGCTATGTTGGACATTCAGGTGCAGCAGCAGCTAGATTGGCTTTGGTAAGCAGAGCCATGAGTAAACTACACCTATACCACAATAGCTATTCTGTTCATTTGTGTATTGTGCCAATTGAGGAATGGCCAATGATGAATCCTAGCTAATGACTAGTCAAGTCATTTTGTCTTGAAGATTATTCAGTGTATCTTATTTGGTAGATGTTGCTGGTGCATATTAATGTATGATACAAAAATCTTCACACTTTTTTCCTACTCTCAAATGCCCACCCACATACCTCTATTGCAGACCTCTTTGTCTCTGATCTTCCAGTTTTATTTCTTCCAAGATCCTGACTTGATGGCAAGGGCACTGGGCATATACTACCTTGGGTGACTTCTTTTTCCATTTGAAATGGATAATCAAGTAGATTCCTCTCAGCTACACCCTTTAGAAAGATTTTCCCTCCCCACTGCTTTTCAAAGCCATTCTTGAAAGTGGCTATACTGCAGCCACTGTTCATTTCAAGCTTCTGCCATATGCTATGCTGACTCATTAGGAAACCAAGCTTGAGTTCTTTCCTACTATTTCAACCCACATTTGAGAGGCCTCCCCCTGTTCCTATAAGACCATAAGAGTGAACTGGGGGATGGATTCTTGTGCACCTTGGTGGGCGATATGGGTGGTTGGGCTATCTGCTGATGCAGCTTACTTGTGCACTCTGGTCCTTCTCAAGTTCAATACCAGAGGTTCCATTGTCATCCGATTGACTGCCGCTGGGCCTGCCTATCTTTATGAGTTGATGAGTCCAACAGAATCCATTTCGTATGAGGCGGTTCTAGGCACACAGTCATTTGGCACACAGTGGTCAAGCATTTCCTCTATTAACAGGGTACAGTAACATGAGAGGAGCTTTTTCTTAAAAAATGCACTATTATCCACTGGAATGGCATGGCTTTGCTCCAGAATGTCAAAAGTTTGCATTGTGAGTAACTTGGGGTTGTCATAGATTCCATACTGAATATTTTCCCACCACCTTTAGGGTCTGCCAGATATTATGACCCAAGAGATAATCTGCAATTTCTGTGGTGCCATTTCCTGCTTGGGACCCCATCAAGATTAGCCATCTTCCATATCACACAGTATGCAAGCTGGAGCAGTAGCCCTAGGGTTGAAACATGTTGACTCTGGACTTGAAGAGGTCTAGCAGGTTCTATGCTTCCTTCTCTGTAATAGAGGATGTAAAATGCAGCAATTTATCTTTTACTTTGGAATGAATAACTTGACAGTCTCTTGACCATGGATCCTCTAACATTTTTACCCAAATGGAAAGTCTCTGAATCTCTCAGTCTTTGTGGGGCTTAATCCGTACTCATTCAGTACATGCATTTTACCAAACCCTCCAATCTGCTAATGTCTCCATGCTCAGTCTGCCTTGATCACCATGATGTCAACAATGAAATGATCATGTCAATGATTATCAATAATATATCATGTTCTGCAGAATGTCCAAAAGGTACAAATCTCTTCAGACTATACTATGAAAGATAGCCAGAGAGTTCATATAATCCAGGAGTAAAACTGCTAAAATGAATATTTTTGTCCATTCCATGGGAATTCAAACTATTTCTTCTCCTATTTTCTGACTGCAGGCTTGACATATATGAAAGAAGAGAAGGAAGATAAGAGGAATGGATTTGGAGAGCTTCACACTGCAGTGCAACTGAAAATCTAGGCTAAGATAATGTGGAGTCTTCAGAAAAGGTTTTTCTGGAGAAGTTCCATGTCAGGCAGAAATGGCCTGGATCTGATACTTCTGCTATAGTCACTCATTGCTGCAAGCAGCCTCAGGGAAGTATAGCCATGGTGTGGCTGTCATAGAGGATCAAAAGTGCATTGGAAACTCAATTAAGTATGCCCTCTGCAGCAAATTTTCTTAAAGAGAAATTCAAATAGTGCAAACCCATGATAGCCACAAACAGGGAAAAACAGTGTCTCTAATCTTTGTTCTGTCTATAAAGATTGTTAATTTTAAATTGGTTTCACTCTCACTGCATCAGACCATCCCCTCAAATGTAAAACAAACAAATAAACTACTTCTGAAAGATGCTTATCCTGATCTCCCTAAATAAATGTTGACCAAATACATAAAAATATCAATCGAAAGGGTTATCAAATTATTAATCTTCCCAGGGTATTCCAGTATAACCCTGTGAGTATTTATCTTCTATCGCTCCCTCTCCCTTTTAAGTCTCTCCCCATCACATCCCGCTTTTGTGCTCATGTATCTTGGTTGTTGGGTATATGATATTTTAGTTTACTGCAAGCAGGGATTAGATCATTTTCTTTTTTCAATTATTAGTACATCTTTCAACCATTAGGTATCAGTTATGAGCTTGTATCTGACTTCCAGTAGTTTAAAAATCTACCTTTTTAGCATGCAGGCTGACAAAATAACTACCAAACTGGAGATGTGCCATCCTAAAAAGATTCATCGTT
Source organism: Indri indri (assembly GCA_004363605.1). Lineage (NCBI taxonomy): Eukaryota > Metazoa > Chordata > Mammalia > Primates > Indriidae > Indri > Indri indri. The sequence goes on from RJWJ010032525.1 coordinate 16,204, forward strand.
TTGGCAGACATATAAAGATTTTGTGCTCCAAAGCAAAAAACGTCACCAGCTGCCTGGATGTGCTTTGGCACCTTAGTGTATATATTTCCCCACATCAAAAATATTTGTAATAGTATTCAATATTATTCTTGGAAGGTTTATGAGAACAAGACATATTTCGTTCTGTTTGTTTTTTTCAATTTGAATACATTATATGCTAATGGCCTATTAGATACAGGATGCAAATCCTTCCTAAATTTGTGGTTGTTTGCACTGATGGAGCAGAGTCTGTATAGTTATTGTTTTGATCAGGAATTTTTTGTCTGTGTTCAAACACCTCTCACATCTATTAGCTTTAAACTAATTTAAGCATCTGTCTACAGGGTTCTTCACTGTTCATTGTTTCTTCCATATATAGTTTCACCCATCTGTGAAAATCCTAGTTTTTCTTTTGCTGCTTTTTTTCCCTAAGATAAATTTTTTCTTGTATAATATGGTAAAAATAATCTAAATAGATACTTTAAGATATATAGGTGGTAAGGTATATCAAGCTTTCTTCGTATTATACAAATTAAATTAGCAATACTAACATGTATACATATTGCGATTTATTATTTACAACATATTTTGTGTATAATATAGTATTTTAATGTAACTTACTCTGAATATCTATTTAATAATTTAAAATGTTTTGTTTGGCAGTGAACGATACTCTGTTAAGAAACCACTTAGACTCCTTAAGAAATCTAGAAATACTGTTGAATTTAAATTCAAGTACCATGGCTGGAAACTATTTCCTGTATTATGTGTGGGAGGGAAAGATTTGTCCTATTTAAAACGGAGAGCAAATATATCGCCTGAGGAAAGAGTTGTCTGTAGATAAAATGTCCACTCTTTTCTCTTGCATTTACTCTTCATCACAATCCATTCTGGGTTTTCCCTCTGCTATTCAAATTAATGGCCTTTGTCAAAGTCACAAATGTTTCCCAAATCTAATGGCCATTTAGTAGGTTTTATTTCACTCATTGGACTTAGGTTGCCATAGTCGAACGCTCTTCTTTTAGGAATCACTTTTCTATCTTGGCTTCTATGATATTACATTTAATTGTTGTTTTTTATTTCTTATCTCCCTAGCCACTGTAACTTGATCTACATTCTGGTTCATCAGGACATGTTGAAATTTTCTGTGATGCCTAATTTGGTCTTGCCTCCCTTGGCAGCTACATTGGCCAGCTGTTTCTGTGTAATAAACAACCACAAAATCACAGTGGCATCCAATAATGATCATTCGTTTCTTACATGTCTGTCGGTTGGCTGGAGTTGCTCTGCTGATCTTGGCTGAGCTTGTTCATGTATCCATGGACTGGGATTCTGTTGAGCCCCAGTAGACTCAGCTGGACAGCTTTGCTTCAAACTGAAGGTCTGCCAGTCAGCCATGTGGCTGTGTTTCATGTGTCTCTCGTCCTTCCTGGACTAGTGGGCTAGGCACAGCATGTCCTTTTTGTCCCGTTGTCCGTCTGCCATCACCATGAGAAGATCAGAGGAGCCACAGCCAACCCACAGACATGTAAGAAACAAATGTTTATTATTACATGCCACTGAGATTTTGCAGTTGTTTAGTTCCACAAACAGATTTTTTTCCTCATATCATAATCTTTAAACATAATATTCCCTCCTTTTAGAATATTCTTCCTTCTGATATTTGCCTTATTGACCCTTATGCAGCATTCATTTCTTCAGAAATGTATTTTCCAACCACTATAGAAAAATCTGACCTCTCTTCTCATGCAACCCATCACAGTATCCTATTGTTTCCTCACAGAATTGTATGATATTCTGTATATTATTTTATTTGTTGGATGTCTCTCTCTTCAGAATGCAAGCTTTATGAAAGCAGACGGTATTTTGCTATGTTCACCATCGCGTTCTCAGCACCTGGCATGAGGCCTTGCATATGGTATTTAATCAACAACTATTTGTTGAATGAATAACATGAAAAAAACCAGTGAGCTATTTTTCACTTAAAAGTTATAGGAAAGAAGTAGAGTCAAAAGCATTATATTGAGGTATTTATGCCCTAGAAACATATTTGCTGTGGTTGAAAGGAGGAGACGAGGACAATAGTTTTTAAAAATAGTGAAGTATCATTGTTTTTTTTCTTTTCATTTAATGCAGTTTTGATTTTAATTCAGAAAGCCTGTTAGTGTTAGAACAATTTCAACTCTAACCTTCGGTGCAGTAGCATAGCATCAAGAAGGCAAAGAGATCAGTTAGAACATTATTGCAATGGTGCGAATGAGATGGTGACTTGAGTACAACAGAAAAACAGAAAGGAAAGATTTGGGAGGAAGATGGTGAGTTCCGTCTTGGACATGAGAAATTTAAAAGATTTCTGAAATATTTGAATGGAGATATCTAGTAGGCTATTAGAAATTTAGGCTAGAGGAAGTAATTTGTTAAAAATGCTAATAATAGTAATTATAGGTACGGGAATGGGTAATATTATCTAAGTAAGTAAAGGAGTAAAGAATGAAAGTAAAGAATGAAAGAATAAGTAAAGAATGAAATTCAAAGAGGTCCTAGAACTTTGCCCTGAAGGGCTCTAACATTAAAGCTTGGCTAAAGGAGATGAAGCCGGATGAAAATGAGAAGGGACGATTAGAGAGGTGTGAGAGGAATGCCATGCCATCACAAACCACAATGGAAGAAAACGTTTTCTTCAGGAGAAAACAGTAAACTCTGTTGATCACCATTGAAAGGTTAAATAAGATGTAGGAGCTATAGTATCCCTTGGAGATGGACATATAGAAGACCGATTTTACATTATCAAGAGCAGTTCAGAGGGATTCTAGGGGTAGAAGCAAGAATGGAGTAGACTATAGATTAAACAAAGGCAAGGAATAAAGTCAGCAGATATAGATTACTCTCTGAGAAGTTTTTCTAGGAAAAGGAAGAAGTATAAATATGAAATTATTATAACACATACGTCTTATATTTCTCCTGGAACATAATTTTTTTCCTTTATTATATGAGATAGTCAAATATCTAAATATGAAATAGCTAGCCCTGGGCTTGAATCTTAGCCCCACAAATTATTAATTATTTTATTTAACTTTTAAGCCTCATTTCCTCACCTGTAAAAATTGGGATAATATTATATTACCTAATTTACTGGTGTCCATTGTGTCAAAGAAATGATTCATGAGAATACAACTGGCATAGAGGAGATGCTTAGTAAATAGTTGATTCTGAAAGGATAAGCTTTAGAAATATTTTAGAAACAAAGCACACTTTGTCAAACTGAAGTTCTTTTAAGATACTTTAAAAACTAATTCTCTTTTTTGTCTTTAACTTTGGTGCTTTGCTTTTATACATTTTTTTTCTCTTTTCTGATAGTATCTTCATTTTCTTTTTTCCTCCCTTGATTACTTTTTTATGTTATCAAGGTTTGGAAACACTGTATGCTCTTTGTTCTCCCTTTGATTTTCTGATTGCCTGAATTTTTTTCCCTGGTCCACTTCAGCACATCATTCTTGACAAATAATATCATGACTCTTAGTTGCTATTATACAACTTGTGGTTGATTCCTCAAA
>RJWJ010032526.1:0-18477 GCA_004363605.1 Indri indri
AAGACTCAAATCGAGTTTGCCCAGCATAACTGCTCTAGGGCATGTTGGAAGTCCTATACTGTGAGTTCTTTTCCCACACTTTCAAATGCGTACTACAACTGTCCAACTCGTAACATTATCAACTGTTTGTCCTTTATTTATTTTTCAAACAGACACAGCATTACAATTGTTGATTTTTTTTCACAGAGCTGTGATAGTCTCTTTTTAAGATATTTGTTTTCTGTTTCTGAACATCGCACATGAGAGGAAAGCAGAGAATAATCACCTGATGCCCCCTGTAAAAATCTTTGTGATTCTCCTCCTTTTATCGTCCCTAGGCACACACATCTAAGCAGCATATCTTTAGGTTGAAGTTACCCCTTGGAAACTTTACAGGGTGGTGTGTCCTTAGCCAATCCACCTGTCTTTTCCTGGTCCTGGGTTCACAACTGTCTGGAGATGACCCAAAATGCCCACAGCAGCCATGGCTTCTGGAGTGTCTAGTGAATGTCAGTTCTGGGTCATCTCCCAGAGGACAGCCTGCGGAGGTGGGCCGGAGCCTCTCGGGGGAACAGCTGCATGCCCTAGTGTTGAGAGCAGTTTACTCTCGTACCCTTTATCTAAAAAGCTAACCCCTTGGGGCATTAAGGTTTTTAATTCCCCAAACTGAGCTTCCATTCCTTAAAGACATATTGGTGCTCAGCCAGTCAGATGCTGGTGTTTAGGGGAAATGCAGAAATGACTCCTGCCTTCTGGATTCTTTCAGACTTTTGAAGGGAGAAAAAACTATCCCAAAGGACAAGGAAAACCACCCAACTGAGCCAATGCAGAACCTGCAAAGCAATTTCCATTTCAAGCACACAGAGACACAGAGCAGTACCTGCTGGGCTGGTGGTCATTGAGTCCTTCAAATGAGCAGGATGGGGGTGGGAGGATTTCCCAAGTGATAGGATGGTGTGACTTTACACTGGAGTCACACATGTCTGTGCTGTAGTCAGAATGACCCCTTCCTGGAATTGTCACCTTGAAAAGATTTATTCATTAACTGCAAAATGTATTTATCATTAAAGCCTGAAAAATAATAAAATATTTAAAATGAGGCAAGAAAGAGGTAGATTTCAGGAAAAAAATCTAGTCTTATATTCCATTTACTAAAATTCTTATTTACCTCTTTTCTTCCCCAGAGCGAGTGTGGTAAGGTTCTGAGGTCTGTTCTAATTTGGAGTGATTTCAAACAGAACCCCAGGGCTTAGCGTTGGGAATTCCACCATGAAGAAGACATAGGGAAAACGTCTCTACCATTGTGATTGTAGAAAAGTGAATACATCTTCACAAGTAAGTGTGGTAGATAAATTGATGAATTTCAAATATTCACCAAAACATCAGTTCCTCTCTTAATGCAGGGTGGAGAATTTTGACAGTGGATAACTCTGCTCTGTGTCCTGTGATCTGGATATTAGCATTTATAGCTAAGTTTTATGTAACAGGACTTGGCAGTTATTAGAAATGTTCACATATGATTCATTTGCTAAATGATTTGTTATAATGGAAATAGTAATTAAATGACGGTTTTTGTTTGAAAGGGATAGATACTGTTGCCTTTCTTGTTTAGGTGCCTTATAATTTTCTTCTCTTCTATAAACATATACACTGAGTTTGAGTGATTTTGCTGGATTCTTCAAATACTGGCTGTTTCTTTATTTAAAACTAAATGAACAACCTTTACTGGGGTTCAGTGACTGCAAGCAAAGTCAGTCCTGGTCTGGCTAAAGGCGGTCATCGAAGGCCCAGTCAGTTCTCCCTGGGGAGCCTCCCCTCCAGGTGTCCCAGTCTGTTTACACCAACTGAGGGAGGAACACTTTATACTGAGAGAAGCTACAGAGCCCTGGAAACCTGGGATCCACAGGCAGGTGTGTTCAGGATTGGGCTGGGAGCAAGGGTGTGGTGCCCTTTCTGAGGGTGTAATTGTTACTGTCCTGGGGCTGTTTTTAGACATTATCAAATAAAATAAATTCCAATTTAGGTTAAAAGTAACTTTTTTCAAAAGACGTATTGCAGTAGGGTAAAAGCACTGACTATAAGAGTTGCAAACATCTCAAAGGTTTGGCAGACAAGGGCTTTTTTTTTTTTTTTTTTTTTTGAGACAGAGTCTCACTGCGTTGCCTGGGCTAGAGTGCCATGGCGTCATCCTAGCTCACAGCAACCTCAAAATCCTGAGCTCAAGCAATCCTGCCTCAGCCTCCTGGGTAGCTGGGACTACAGGCATGTGCCACCATGCCCGGCTAATTTTTTCTATATATTTTTAGTTGTCTGATTAATTTCTTTCTATTTTTAGTAGAGACGGGGTCTCGCTCTTGCTCAGGCTGGTTTTGAACTCCTGAGCTCAAAGGATCCGCCCGCCTCGGCCTCCCAGAGTGCTAGGATTACAGGCGTGAGCCACCGTGCAGGCCTAGGGCTTTTTTATAAATAGGGAAAAACAAAGAAGATTAGAAGGAAGGTGAGGGGAAAGGGCAAGATGGATGGTGGCAAATCAGATCATAGATGAGACAATGTGTTACCATGAAGTCAGCCTGTTCTTAGGAAGGGCGTAGAGAGGGGTCGTTTGTTGGCTCAGGCTGAGGGTGGGTCAAAGGTGAGCAGCCTGGGAGAAGGAGAGAAACTTAGCAAAACTTTGGTTAACAAGTATTTTCTTCTGACCGTTGAAGATAAAATTGTTCAGCAAATTGTTTATGAGGTAAAAATGCAAATTTGGAGTCTGTGTCTGGCTTTGTGATAGGTGAAAAAGAGAGCATCACCGACGTCATAGTGGGAAGGGGCTTTGTCTGCAGTTGGCTGCTCTTGGAGAACATAAAGATGTGGGATTTCTTTACTCACAGCTGTATCCATCCCGCCTTCCCCTGCCACATTTCCTTGTCCTATATGTCTCTTTCACTTGGATGTCGTTTCCTTTGTAATGAGCTAGTAACAGTAAGTAAAATGTTTTGCTGAGTTCCATGAGTAATTCTGTCAAATTATTGGACTTGAGGAGGTGTTTGGAAGCCCCTGATGTGTAGTTTCTCGAAGTATAGATGGAGCCCAGGGCTTGTTGCTGGCATCTGTAGTGGGGCCATGATGTGGGTCTGAGCATTGGACTTCTGCTGTGTACTGACTCTGGGTGGTGTCAGAATTTAATTGTTGGACACCCAGTTGGTGTTGGAGAATTAGTTCGTGTTTAGCAAACTCCACACATGTGGTATCGGGAGTGGTGTCACAAGAAAGACATCACAGGTCAGACCTTGAAACAACTCTGGGTGAGTATGTGGTTGCTGGTGAGGCTTGTGACCTGGAGGAGGGAGTGTTTCCATGCTGCGGGTAGGAGACAGGATGTGTGAAGTTCCCAGAATTAAATTTCCCAGCTGTTCAGGTTTCCGTTACTCACTACCCAGGTGTGAGCCACCCTGGGCTACGTCTCCACAGTGAGAGTGGTCCCCAATATTGGAAATCTTTTAAACTACCGAGTGTGGGCTCCTTCTGAACTGTGGATGAACCGGCTGCTCACCTGAGCGGCTTCCCTTTTGTTTCTTCTATAAAACCTTGTCGCCATGTAATTTCAGTTTGCCCAAGCCGTTAACAATTTTATTCCATGATTTCAGTGTAAGATTTTTCTTTTCTTACTTAAAAATCTGATTGGGTTGAGTGATTTGGACTGAAGAAGCAAAGTAAATTTTTGCAATAAATCGTTTTATCCTGAGTTTAAATAATAATATAATCCCCCATGGACTCACCATCAGGTGTATCAACAGCCTTTGGCAGTTCTGGTGTCTCCCCACCCCCCATCTTATCTACCTTCTGCACCCTGAGGGACTACAGTGCTGATTCTTGTTGTCATGTGTAACTTCAACATCTGTTAGGCAGCAAAGTTTTGCCTTGTTGGAGTTTTCGGTGAGTTAATGTTACTCTTAATATTTCATAATAAAAATAAAAATAAAAAATAAAAATGGAAAAAATATATTTCATTACTATCGTGCAGAACAGGTTTCTCTGCCTCAGTCTGTGGTCCCCAAGATGCTGTGTGCAGCTGTAGGTCACATGATTTACTCACCCATTCCACTGCTAATGGGACTTGAATTGTTTCAAATTTATTTTTTGATGCTTTTGATAATGTCATTTTTGCTTTTGTCCCCAAGTGCTAACACTGTATTACTTCATTAACCTAATGGAAGAAGCTGAGGAACAAAATATAATTTTAAAGAGTTTACTTGAGCCAAAGTGAAAACAGTTGCCTGGAAGACTCAGACCAAATTAACCTTGGATGCGAGCTCTGTTTGGTCTTTGTTATAAGCAGATTTTTAAAGGCAAAAAGAGGGGACAAGGAATGGGCTGATAGGAAGTTGATTTTTGAGAAATTTTCACCATTTTATAGAAATAAAATTGATCACTGATTGGCTATACATTGTTTCAACTATAGGGTATGAGTTATGGTGTTCAGCATGTGGCATTTTTAGTTCCTGTGTAGCTACCTGTGGTGTCAGTCAGTGTAGAGTCCACACTGGAAACAGATTTTGAAGATGATTTCTTAGCTCAAAGGTCAGGTGGGGAGTGGGACATGGCTCCTGCCTCATTTCCTGTGCCTCATTGGGCCTAATAATTTAAAGGAGACTTGCATTCCTCAAATAAAAGTTTATTTTCTTTATAAGTTCTTCTTTTCGATCACAGTCTTTCTTTTTAAAAGCATTGAGTAGGCTGGGCGCGGTGGCTCACGCCTCTAATCCTAGCACTCTGGGAGGCTGAGGCGAGTGGATCCTTTGAGCTCAGGAGTTCAAGACCAGCCTGAGCAAGAGCGAGACCCCGTCTCTACCAAAAATAGAAAGAAATTAATTGGACAGCTAAAAATATATATAGAAAAAATTAGCCGGGCATGGTGGTGCATGCCTGTAGTCCCAGCTACTCGGGAGGCTGAGGCAGTAGGATTGCTCAAGCCCAGGAGTTTGAGGTTGCTGTGAGCTACGCTGACACCACGGCACTCACCCCAGGCGAGAGAGTGAGACTCTGTCTCAAAAAAACAAACAAAAAAAACAAACGAACATACAAATAAAAGCATTGAGTAAGGTCTGACTTTTAAGATGTTCCTTGTTGCCAGAAAGTCTCGTTTCCACATGGTCCTCTCTGACATCACGATGGGGGGAAAGGAGACATTTCAGTGAGGAATTTCAAGAGCACCCAAAAGCCAAATTTGGATGGCATCACAGACTGGCAAAAATGAGAATTCAGTCAAGTCATTGACTTGCATAGCTGCTGTCACTTGTTTTAATTTGTATAGTGTTTGGAATACTATGATTTTAATTTTCTTTGAAGAAGTAAAACAACACTACATAGCATTAATAAGTTAAATAGTGCACATATAATGCAAATAAGGATTCAAAAAATGTGTATGGCAGAACAATAGCAAAATACCTTTTCCATTAGGGAGCCAACTAAAAACATCATGACAACGATGAAATCAGGCTGGGCACGGTGGCTCACACCTGTAATCCTCGCACTCTGGGAGGCCGAGGCGGGAGAATTGCTTGAGCTCAGGAGTTCGAGACCAGCCTGAGCAAGAGCGAGACCCCATCTATATTAAAAATAGGAAGAAATTAGGCAAACAACTAAAAATAGACAAAATTAGGTGGGCGTGGTGGTGCATTCCTGTAGTCCCAGCTACTCAGGAGGCTGAGGCAGGAGGATCGCTTGAGTCTAGGAGTTTGAGGTTGCTGTGAGCTAGGCTGATGCCATGGCACTCTAGCCCAGGCAACAGAGTGAGACTCTGTCTAAAAAAAAAAAAAAAAAAATTAAATCGTGGTTTTTTAAAGACTTGTTGCAGCCAAGTGACGTCTTTTCCATTTTTTCCTACATGAGGTTTTACTTCATGGGAGGTGTTTATGTATACACAACAAAAGGTGTTTGCCACCACACATACACCTCCTTGCTCAGGTAGTGTCTAATCTAAAGCAGTGTGATTGCCTAGCACACCCTCAGCCAGTGAATCAGTAGCTTAGTGTTGAGTTGTGATAGAGGCAGTAATTTCAGTAGGAATTTTTTCTAATCATGGGTTGATGAGAAGTGAATCCCACCAAGGCAAAGTATAATCTTGATTAACTGCATGGAGCTGTGTTCTTGATAGCCAGGGTGATAATTAGCCTTTTTCTCCCAGTAGAATTCCATCTAAAATAGATTGGCGGTCATGCCTAGAGAAAGTTTGAGGTAACTTGTAGAGTGTTCGGTTCCATCAGAACTGTCTACAGATAGAGGGTTGACAAATTATCCTGAGAGAAAGTGCTTTTTAATTTAGCATCACAGGGATTGTTCAAGAATGCCTGATATGATTCCTTCCAACAGTGTGGGAGGGAAGCTTTCATTTGATGGTGTTTCCAATAAACAACGTTTCCATGTTGTAGGACATGATCCTTGATATTTATGTAGCCAGGGAGCACCCTATTCAAAGAATCTTTAATTATTTTAAAATTTTTAGTAAGAAGCTTTGTAAGGTTTTGGGAGTAATGGAGAATATCACCTTTAAAGAGAGCTGGTTGTAGGCTACTTTATCCATGTGCATGGACCTCTCTGCTGTTATTTTAAAGGGAGAAAGATTTTTTACCCAAACAGAGTAAAAAATAAGTTAAACAATACCAACAGAAGAACCTTAGGCCAGGAAAGTTTAAAAGTTTCTGTAAACTTTGCCAAATGATTTATTTTTTATTACACCATTTGCATATTCCACCAATCCAGAAGACTGAGTGTGATAGCACATGGAAATCCTGAAAAATTGGCCACATGTTACTAATAGACAAATTCTTTTACCAGTGAAAGGGGTTTCTCTCTCTGTGAAGATGAGATGGAAATCTCCATGAAGAAATGCAATGAGACTTACAATGATCATGGCTAAAGACACAATTGATGAATAAATTTGGTCAGTTTATTTTTTTTTTCAGTTTACTCAAAGGGGAACCAAAGTCTTTCATCTCTTATTAATACTTAATAAAAACCCTGTTTGAAGAGAAAACCAAATTTTATACTCATTTTTATATTATTACTAAAACTAATTTTAATAGAATTTTATAAGCAGATCTACTCAATCTCATTCAGCTCTGACCACACATGATAAGATTTCTATAAACCTTTTGTAACCTCTTCCAATTCTTTCCATTCTCTTTCTCCAGTCTCTTATATCCATTCAGTTTACATCATGTTTTTCCTTCTTTTATTCTTATAATGCCACCTTTAAATAAACTTTACAGTAGGTAAAATTACTTTTTTTGGGAAAAACACATCCTTATATCTCCTTTTTATAACTTTTTTCTTTTTTTTGTTTTACCAAAAAACACGTCTTATTTTCTTTATACACTCTGTACATATTAATAGAATTGTTTCTTTTCTTGTCTCTAGCTTTAGTTACCATATGGTAGTCAGAATTTTAACACAGAGTAACATTAATTCACAGTGAAGACCTAGCAAGAAAATGTTTTTGAGACAGGGTCTCATTCTGTTGCCTGAGCTAGAGTACAGTGGTATCATTATAGCTCCCCGCAACGTAAAATTCCTAAGCTCAAGCAATCCTCCAGGCTCAGCCTTTTGTGTAGCTAGGACTACAGATATGTGCCACCAGGCCTGGCTAGTGTTTTTTATTATGCTTTTGTAGAGGCAAGGTCTTGCTGTGTTGCCCAGGCTGGTCTCAAACTCCTGGCCTCAAGCTATCTTGTACTGGCCTCCAAAATGGTTTACAGATGGAAGCCACTGTGCTGGGTTGAAATAAGTAATTTTAACTGTTAGACATATACTAATACTTTATGAATGCGCCTTTATTTGTTTATTTATTTATGAGACAGGGTCTCACTCGTTTGCCCAGGTTACAGTTCAATGAAATGATCACAGCTCACTGCAAAATCAGACTCCTGGGTTCAAGCAATCCTCCTAGCTCAGCCTCCTGAGTAGCTTTAATAACAGGTTAAAGGTACCATGCCCAGCTAATTTTTTTTTTTAGAAACAAGGTGTCACTGTTTGCTCAGGCTGGTTTTTAACTCCTGTCCTCAAGCTACCCTCCTCCCTTGGCCTCCAAAATTCTAGAATTACAGGTGTGAGCCACCATACACAGCCCTCTTTATAATTTTTAAAAACATAGGCTTTCTTGCCTCTCTGCCTGTTTATGGAGTACAGTTCTTTCTAGAGCACGGCTAGACGAAATTCCTACAAAAATACACTCACAGAGCTACAATCATCAGTGCCAGCCCTGTCGTTCAGTGCTCCTGGCATCTTTAGACCCCACAGTGATTCAGAGACTACTGGGCTCTGACGCCCACCCAGGTGGGTGTGTGCACACCTAGTCGGCCTGCCAAGCTCTACGTCTGCTGCATTCTCCTCCCCCAGTGCCAGGGAATGTGCAGCAGGTGCTGCTGTTTCCCCAGCTCTCTAAGTCCCTAAATGTGCAGCTTCAAATTCTGAATTGAAGGCCTGGGGTTCCTCAGGATGCACTAGAGCAGGCTGCCTGTGAGGCTCTCTCCTCAAGGCTCCCTCCCCTCACTGTAAAAACCACAGAATGCAGAGGAAGTATAATTTCTCCTTGAATATACACACAGGAACTGGCCTCCACCTGGGAATCACAAGACAGGGCCACACCAGACTGAGGATGTGCAAAAATGGATCTGGGTGAGACATTTTCTGCAGCATGAGAGACCAACGTGGACTTTGTCAACCTGAAAGTCCTCTCCAGGTGGAGCCCTCGAAATTTTCCAGAGCTTGTCCAGTGACCTATTTTAGCTCTATAAATGGCTCCCAGTGGTCAGTACACAATCTACAAGTGAAAACAATCATTAGCATTGAAGCCAACACTTCCAGCGACACCAGACCCTACTTTAACTCAACATAAGAAAGGAGAAAATTGATTAACATTGAAAGGTCAGGACCACAAAATATCCAGCACCATGACCTAACGACCCGTGTGTGTACATTGTGTTACTGGAGTAGAGTCTTCTCCTTCCTCTTACCCTACAATTAGCTGATCAGAGACAGGCAGTACCACACCTAGATCCATGGTTGGCTGCTCTCTCAGAGCAGGTTTATTCTATATCCTGATGCCACAGAGTCAGTGTGAGTCTCTCTTGCATGGATCACCATGGGGACATTGGCCCAGGCTCACTGGAGACCCTCTCACCAGCATCTGGGAGTCTTTGAGACATTGGGGGTGTCCTGTGCAGACTGGGCTCAGGCTGACACCTGGCTCTAAACCTTCTTCCGTCTCAGAGGGAGATGAATGTGTCGTGCAGGGGTTTTTTTCCTCTCCTCACAGAAGAAATCTCCTTGGTTGGTCCCCACGCGGGAGTTGAATTTTTAGTCTAGAGCAAATGGATACATGGTTGAATTCAGCATCATGTAATCAGTACAGAAAAAGGGAAGTATATGGGGACTTTGGCTTCATTTGGCCCACTTCCCTGTGTTCTCATGAGCTCTGATGTCACCACCCAAGGAAAGAACAGTTGTTTTTGCAGTCATTTCTGTTGCTTTGCCTTGTTCAGAATAAATGTTGAGCATCTAATTTAATTTTCCTAGAAAACTCTGATGTTCTAAGTTAAATTGCTTGTTATGTTATGCAATAGACAAGAAAGTACCTTAAAATGATTAAAAGCATACAAAGAGTGGGAGTAGAATTTATGGTGAGCAAGCTCAGAAAAGACAGAAAAATAAACCAGCAGCATGGAAGTCAGAGCCTAGGGCCGGCTCCCTGTCCCAGCCCTGCCCAGATCCGCCCTCTTCTGTGCCTTGCTCAGGTCTGGTCTCATCCTGGATTCTCCCCCCAAAGAGCTGACTAGAGAAGGTCAGAGTTTGGGGTGGCTATTCCTGCCATCCTTCCAGAGCTGGTGCTCATGATTTCCCTAAACACAAAAGCAGGTAAGCGGGTGCAAAGGATTATGGATTTTGGTGCCTTAATTTACTTTGTTTTCATTAAAACCTGTGCTTCTAGAGACATTTCACCCTCCAGCCTGTTTTCCATTTTTTCAGATCCAGTAGAGGTTCCAGAAGTTACAAGAAAGTAAATGTAAACACAACAGTAAAAAAAAACCTTCCCTATTACTCCTCAACACTTCCTTTCCATGTCTCTCCCATCCATGTATATCTTTTACTCTGTTTAGTTTTTACTTCATCAGTGACAAAGAAACAGAAGAAAAATAAAAAAATCTGGGCCTCAAGTCTAGGTTCTGCTAGGAATTATGGGACACTTAGTCGCTGACTCCCGGGGTGTTATGAGGACTAACACAGACAGTGTGAGGTTCCCAGCACAGTGCACTGCAGCAACTCGTGAGCACAAAGTACGTCATCGGTGAGCACTGCATTAATGCATGTGCATATGTTGTTTTCCAACTGACTTCCTCAGATATAGTTGCCTTTCCAGCCTTTGTCAACTTTAAAGGGCCGGCAGAGAATATTGTTTCAGGATGGTGATTTGTGGCTTTCCCTTGGACCAGAAGTATTTGTGTTGTGATGGACGTATTGGGTGTAAGGGACTCTGTGCTGTGCCTGATGTCTCTAGCTGAGTGCTACTAATGACAGGTCTGGGAACACATCAGCACTAACTGGTGACTTGTTAACGAAGCCAATTTATGGACTCTTTCCACACCTGCGGAGTCACATGACTTAGATTGGAGCCTGGGCACCAAATGATTTCTATGCACATTGAAGCTTGAGAAGCAATGCTTAGCTAAGTGGCTCTGAGCCCAGGCTTCCAGTTATAATCCTCTGACTAGTTTGAAGACATACCATCCCCTGTGCCCTCCCTACAGATTGTGACTATTGTTCAGGGCGAGACCATCCATGTGGTTTCAATTAAATGCTCCTCATGAGTTTAAGGTGAGGCCAGGGTCAAGCATGTGAGCTCCCAGATCCAGTCATGAGATTTGAGTTCAGCCTTTTTTCCCAAGGGAGCTCACAGGATCTGCTCTGCTTGTGTTCGGTGGGGGTGACTCAGTGTGGCCCATATTCCCATTGCTGGTGTCAGTGGCAGGGGAGGGTGCTTGAGGGCAGGAAAGAGGAAACTCACATTTTGATCTTGATGTAGGAGCTAATTGTTCCTGAATCTCTACTGTGGCACAGGAGAGAAGACTGTGGCCTTTTCTGCACTTCCAGGTCCCTCTGCCTGTCGGTGTGGTGGTAGCTGATGAAGGGGTTATGTTGGCGCCTTGAAATGTATATTCTGAAGGTGCAGCTGTGATTTGTCCAGATAACCTCACCTGAGAAGGAATCTTAGAGGAGGAAGTGGAGAAGAAAGGAGGAAATGGCTGGTTCTCAGGTAAGAGTCTCCCAGGTCAGGGGCTGTGTCCACTTTTACTCCTAGAATGTCATGTATTTGGGACTTGCAAATCATTGCTTCTCTACTTCTGAATGTTTCTGCCTAACAAGATTGTCTCCTCAGCTACTTTTTTCCCTTTCTTATGATTTTCAAGGAGCTCTTTGAAGTCCTTGGCCCCTGCATACCAGAGCCTTCTCTCCATTCAGGCTTATTACATGCTGCGAGAAATTCTCACCAAGAATTTATAACCTGCAATATCGAAATCGTTCCCTTTTTGACAGATCAATGTAGAAAGGTGTGGATATCCAAGATTTCCCTAGGGCATAGGGTTTGGTTCTTGGGTATCAGTGAGAAGGGGGAATGTGCACTGTTGAGGTTCTCTCTGGATGCCCCATCATCTCTGTGCCACACAGGATTTAAAAATGCACATTTTTGACCAGGTGAGATGGTTCACGCCTGTAATCCTAGCACTTTGGGAGGCTTAGGTGGGAGGATCACTTGAGGTCAGGAGTTTGAGACCAGCTTGAGCAAGAGTGAGACCCTGTCTGTATGAAAAACAGAAACTTAGCCAGGTGTGGTGGTGCACACTGGTGCTCTCAGCTACCCAGGAGGCTAAAGCAGGAAGATTGCTGGAGCCCAGGAGTTTGAGGTTGCAGTGAGCTGTGACGCTGCCACTGAAGTCCACCATGGGCAACACAGTGAGACCCTGTGTCAAAAAACACACATTTAAAGACATGACATTATTTGCCCAAGATAACTCTGAAGGTTCTCAAAATGAGATTAGTTAGAGGAGATGTACTCCCTAGGTTGCTAAAGAAAGACTATTTAAATATACTACTGGAGATAAAAAAGAAATGAGAAATATATGTGGTTTCAACTGTACAAAAAACTGATGTTTTTCATGATTAGATTCAGACTAAGATCCACATTTTTTTTTTTTTTGCCATTAATTTTTCAGCAGTGATGTATCCTGTATGCGTCACCACCTTATACCACTTTGTCTTACAGTTGATGTTCATTCACTTGGGTAAAGTGCTCTCTGACAGATTTCTCCGCTATAAAATTAATTATTTTTTATTTATTCTTAATGTGTATCTTGGGGAATTTTACTGACTAATGTACCTAAATTATCACATTTAATCTGGAAGTTTCTCTGTCGTCTTAGTTTCTCTGTGCTTATAACTTGCTTTGGAAAATGAAGGGTTTCTTCTTGGTTTATCAGTCAGATAAACTCAGATAAAACTCAGGTTCTATCACTTCCTGTGTTTGGCAAAAATATTCTTTTTGGGCCAGAAGAGTTGGCATAGTTAAGTTTGTTAGCAATGCGGAAACTCAGGTCCCACTGCAGATCTCCTGAGTCAGAATCTGCATTTTGACGAGATCTCCAGTTCTCTGTAGTACATATTAAAATTTTAGAAGTATCCCTGTCACTCCTAATGAGTTTTCCATATGAGAAACATGTAAAGCTTACAATAATGTATTGTACACTTGTCTTTTGCTAAAAGTGTAGAGTCAGGTGTTCTCAGCTCTCACACACACAAAGGGAAGTATACAAAATGATTGGTATGTTAATAGCTTTATTATGGTAATATTTCAATATATATATATATCAAACCAATGTTATAACTTATAAGTATACACAATTTTTATTTATCAAGTATATGTCAATAAAACTGGAAAAAATAAATAAAATTTTTTAAAAAGCTTATTATGTCTGATATATATAGACCACTCAAAAATGTATATATGCCTGTGTTGAGGCCCTTAATTTTATACTGTATCATACAGAAAAGTACAGTGTCTACACTTGTTTTGTGGATCTTTTTGCCATCCTCTGTCCTCCAAGTTAGAGACTACATTAGACAGTCTTATTAGATAATTACAGTCACTCATGCAAGTCAGAGCCAGTTCTCTTCACTCTCCCATTTCACATTTAGTCAAATGAATGATACTATCCATGGCTGCTTGGTAAATATGCATTTTTTCCCAGGGCCTGTTGACATTCAGGGATATGGCCATAGAATTCTCTCTGGAGGAGTGGGCATGCCTGGACCCTGCTCAATGGAATTTATATAGAGATGTGATGCTAGAGAACTACAGAAACCTGGTCTCCCTGGGTGAGCATAACTTCCCTTTAGGATTCCTAATTTTTTCCTTTCCTACAAAAGTTTTCATTTCCTTTCTTTGTGGAAGGTTTTTGGGAGTTTCTGCTTTGCATAAATGAGTTTTAGCTCCCTGCTTTCAAGGAAATCTTGGGGGTTTGTTGCTGTCGAACAGAAAATCTTCAAGGTGTTTCATCTTGACATGAAACTTCCCCTTTCTTGAACTGATCTGTATGCTTCACTCTAGATTAATGACAATTCTCGACATTCAGTGGCATCAAACTTTATTGCCCAGACCTTAAAATCCAATTTTGCCAGCAATTTTTGATTCAGTATTACTGGATATTGGAGCTAAGGACTCATAAATTTAAAATGCCTCCTAAACATTCTAATGGTTCTGTCAAGCAGCAGTATTTTGAGTTTAATTGTCTAGAAACTTCTATAATGTTTTCTCATCTCTACTGATCACAGTACTGGATTGGTAACTGGAGAATTCTAGCAAGGGTTATGTTACTTTTTTTCAATAACACAGGTCTTGCTGCATCGAAGCCGGACCTTATTATTTGTCTTGAGCAAAGGCAAGAGCCCTGGAATGTGAAGAGACACAAGAGAGTAGCCAAACTCTCAGGTAGGTGGGAATGAATGAAGCGGATGACACAGATGAGAGGCCCAAAGGTCTAGGAGGAAGCCAGACCTTAAAATATGGTTTGGGAAGCTCTGCTCCAGTGGAAATGGTTTCTCAGAAGCCTGGGTTTCTTTCTTTTGCTCTCACACAGGGACATCTTCTGTCCTGTGCTCTAAAACTTTCTAGGGTCTCTACTTCCCTTCAGTGATCTTTCTTCAAGGTTACAGTGAGAGCCAATTTTCTCTTCACGGCTTATAAGGGACTGCAAGATCTGAATGCTCTTCTTTGCTTTTGGGGACATGAGAATATCTGTGTATATTTTTGAGAAACTATTTTAAACCATTTTTTATGTTCCCTTTTTGCTTCATGTCTGAAATATGTCAATAGTGGTGATACTGATATTTGGCAGAAATCCCAGGAACACCAGAGACAGATGTACATTTTCTGCTTTATGATTTCCTATCATGGAGGTTCCCATTGTTATTTTGCAGAAATTTATACTCAGTAATTTTATCAGAACCCTTTGGCTTTTTGTAAATATTAAAAAAAAAAACTAATGTTATTTTACTTCAAAATTTTTTAGTGTGAACTGAGGTTAATAATTTAAGTTGTATGCTTTCATATTCTTCAACTGTGATATAGTTTAGTATAACCACTCACTTCCTAGATTTCTTAAACATACTATGTTATTAGGGCTTATAGTACATTGCTGAGCATATATAAAACTCCCACTTGTGACCTTATTATTTTTAATAACCCATTTTATAAGTTCTCTTTTTTAGTGTGAAGTTTCCCTTGACTGTATCATTCACATATTTATGAGTGTGTGTGTTTGTGTGTGTGTGTGTGTGTGTGTATGTGTGTGCGCGACAGAGAGAAAGAGCTGTCTGGAAAGTGTCCAGGCATGTAACCATGTTGTTATAGTAACAATGGCTGAATACTTTCCAGACAGCCTATATATAAATAATGTTACATATTGATTTGTATAATTACATATTTGTACATAGTGTAATGATTTGATATGTGTAAATTGTGAAACGAGTAATACAATCAAGATGATGAACTCATCTATCATCTCACATAGTTAGCCTTTTATTTTGCAGTGAGAACACTTAAGGTCTACTGTCTTAGCAAGTTTTAGAGAACAAAATAATATTATTATCTATAATCATGATGCTATATATTAAAGCCTCAAACATTCATCTTATAACTGAGAGTTCGTACCCTTTGGACAGCATTTCCCATTTTTCCCATCTGTAGGCTTTGGCAACAATGTTTTTGTACTCTCTGCTGCTGAGTTCAACCTTTTCAGAGTCTTCATACAAGTGAGAACATGAAGTATTTGCCTTTGTGTACCTGGCTTATTTCACTTAGCATAATGTCCTCTAGGTCTGTCATGTTGTATAAGGGGCAGGATTTTATTTTATTTTTTTATGGCTGAATAATGTTCCCTTGTGTATATACCACATTTCCTTTATCCATTCAGCATTCACAAACACTTAGGTTGTTTTCACATCATGGTAATCGTGAATGATACTGCAATGATGGAGGAGTGCAGGTATTTCTTTGAGATTATGATTTTATTTCCTCTAGTTATATACAGAGATGGAGGATCGTTGGTATTATGGTTGTTCTCTTTTTCAAAAGTTTTCAAAGAAACTTCATACTGGTTTTTACAGTGACTCTACCAATTTACAGCTCAACCACAGGGTACTGTATTTCTTTTTCTTCATAGCCTTGTCAACATTTGTTATCTTTTTTCTTTTTGATATTAATTATCTTAAGAGATGTGAGGTGGTATCTCATCATTGTTTTAATTTACATTGCCTGATGATGGGTGATGTCGAGCACCATTTTATGTAAATATTGGCCATTTGTGTGTATCGTTTGGAAAAAACATCTATTTAGTCTTTTCTCTATTTTTAAATTGAGTTATCATTATTTTTGCTGTTAATTTGTATAAATGTCATGTATATTGTGAATATTAAGCTTTTGTGAGATATGTGGTTTGCAGATGTTTTCTTCTATGTTGTAAATTTCCTTATGGTTTTCTTTGTTGTGTAGAAGCTTTTTGGTTTGATGCAGTCTGACTTATTTATATTTGCTTTTGTTGCTGTCCTTTTTGTGTCCCATGCAAAAATCATTACCAAGACCAATATCAGGAAGATATTTCATGTGTGTTCTTTTATGATTTTAGAGATTCATGTATTTAATTTGTCTTCATTTTCAGTTAATTTTTAGGCATGATGGGAGAAAAATGGTCTCATTTTATTCTTATGCTGGTGGGTATCCAGTTTTTCTAGCATCAAGGATTGAAGGACTATTACTTTGTGTGTTGGGCATTCTTGGTGTCCCCGTCAAAGATTAGTTGACCTTATATGCCTGGGTTTATTTCTAGGCTTTTTCTTCACTTCCGTTTGTTTTTTGTGTTAGTTTGTTAAGCACTTAGCACCCTGTTTTTATTACTGTATTCTTGAAAAATAATTTCACATCTAAAAGCATGATGTCTCCAGCTTTGTTCTTCTTCCTTAACCTTGCTTTAACTACTCAAAATCTTTGTATGTTCATACAAGTTTTGGATTGTTTTTCTTTCTGTTGAGAATTACATTGGAATTTTTATAGAAATCACATTAAGTATATAGGTTGGTTTGGATAACATGGTATTCTAACAATATTAATTCTTCCAATACATAAAAATGGTATGTTTTTATGTTTATTTGTCCCTTTTTCATTAATATATTTTTTCCAGCATAAAGATCTTTCGGCCTTTTGGTTGTGTGCCTAAGATATTATTTTTTTTGATGATAGTATAGATGAGATTGTTTCCTTTGTTTTTTTATCAGATTGTTATTAGGGTATGGAAGCACAACTCATGTTTCTGGTTAATTTCTTATTTAATTTACCGAGATCATTTATTTAAACAGTTTTTTTGTGTAACACTCATATTTTTCTGAATATAAGATTGTGTCATCTGTGGTGACTTTTTTACTTCTTTTCAATGTGGTGGTTGTTTTATTTTCCTGCCAGATTGTTCTGCATAGACTATTCCGTATTATGGTAAAATAGGAGCATTGACAGTAGCAGACTCTAGCTTTGCATTAGTATCTGCAATTTTTATAAACTGGCTTCAGCAGGCAAAGATCTTTTCTTGTTGGTTCCCCAAGGTGATGGGATCTCTTCTGTGTTTGCAGTGGAGACGAGTTAGTTGTAGCTTGGTCACAAGGCAACTGCAGGTGCGTAGTGGGGTCTAGCTTTGGTGAGCTTGTTACCAGGGTCTTGGGTGGTTGTGAATCCTGTCTTATTTTGGGGGCAGACTGAATTGCCTTCATGACTTTGATCTGTAGGGCAGGAACTTGCAGTTGGGTCTGCATAGAGTGGGCCTGGTATCAGCTGTATGGATGAGTGTGGCCCCACTGAGTACGTGGGAGGGTTTCCCCAAAGCACTGTGTGAGTCTCTAGAGGGCAAGGCGCTAGCCAAAGGCTATGGCTAAGAGGGCTGATAGTCACAGAACTGTTTCAGAGACCACAGTAAGGACCAAAGTCTGCAGGCCTGCCTTTATGTCCGTGAGTGGGCATCTCACCCCAGGTCTCTGGATGGGCAGGACCACTCCCATACTGTGGCTGGGAGGAGTTGGAGACATTTAGAGAGCAGCTTCAGAATTCTCAGTGGGACTACATTTGGTGCACCAATTCCTGGTCTGTAGCCAAGAACAGGGGTCCTCAAGTTTGCCTCCTAGGTAAGGGCCTGCTTTCTCAAATTGACCTATCTTGGTTTTGGGGTTTAGCAGGGATTTACAACACTCTCCATGGCTCCCAAATGTATCATAATGCACTTTTTTTTTTTTTTTTTTTCAGATTTAGTCTCGCTCTGTCACCTAGGCTAGAGTGTTGTGGCATCAAGCCCACACTATCACGCCTGGCTAATTTTTCTATTCTTAGTAGAGACAGGGTCTTGCTATTGCTCAGGCTGGACTCGAACTCCTGACCTCAAGCGATCTCCCTCCTTTGGCTCCAGAGTTCTAGGATTACAGACATAAACCACTACACCAAGCCCATAATGCACTTTTGTCAATGGATGTCTGCCAGATTATAGATGCTGTGTGCCGATACACAAGTGAGGGATTTTCTGTTGTTCCATCTTGCTGATGTCACTGTTCCTATATGTTTTCACTTTCTGAATTGTTTTGTTTCAAATTTGTCTGTAACATAGATTCAAACATTCAAAAATTATGCTTGAATTTATGTTATGGGAGAAGTAAATCAGATAATTAGTAGGTTCTCTGTATTTATTAAAATGACCACTTGTCAGTTTAAGTTTACTGAAGTATAAAGGAATCACTAGGATTTTCATCCACTTTCCTAAACCTGTATCTAAATGATAATATGATTTACTCCCTAATATTCATTGTATATATCATTGATGCTCTTTACATTTAACAAAATTCATATTTTTTCTTCATTTAGAAAAGTAAGTC
>RJWJ010032527.1:0-18545 GCA_004363605.1 Indri indri
GGGTTTAATTGGGTAATAAAATAAATATTGGACAAAGAAGTAAAATCATAATGACATTTAGATTCAACATCAATTCTTAAAAATAACTTAAAATATATTTTCAAATTTTCTAGTGAAAATAAATAACCATATATTCTAATGACAATTTTATTAGTAATCACCAATCTTAATTAAAGAAAATGGCAAAAAATTAATATATAATAAGTAAACTGGACTATAAATGTACAAGATTTTTAATATTAAAATCTGTAAGCAAAGCTTCTTTTTACAAGTGATTGACTAGTAATATCCATAGAAATGTTGTGAACAAAATATAATTATTTTGTGAAATTTTATCTTTAATTGTTTTTGGTAATTATGTATTTTTAAGGCAATAGCTATAGTTATATTTGCAAAGAATAGTTATAAAATGATATGGGATTTTTTTCACATGATATGTGAATTAAAGTGAATTGATGCAGTTGATAGATTATCAGACATATTTAACTCCATAGCCTTTGCTGAGTCCGAGAGGAACAGACATGTTGCTAATAGTTTCTTGTTAACTAAATGTCAGTCTCTTTACTGTGACACTTTATTCATTCTCTAATTAGGTAATACATGTAACAACAGAGAGCAACAATTATTCCTTTATTAATTTGAATTAGTTTCATGCTCAAAGAGATCTAAAATCTTGTGTTAGTTTACTCTTTTTCTTAGGGTATGTAAGACTGTTAATTATTCTTTTAGAAATGCAAGTAATATTTAGAACCTGCAAGAGTACTTTTCTGTATCTTTTCTTATAAACACATAAAAATTAAAATATGTTTAAATATAAGTAAATTATTGTGTGTATTACTTGAAGTAATTAAAATAGTCCCTGTCCTTAAGAAAGTGTTTGAAGGTTAATTATCATTAGAGGATTAGTAGGAATGCATATTAAATTAAAATTGTGCTTAGTATACATATATATGATATACAATTTATATTTATATAATATGCTCAATTCTTATGACTGCGGTAAAACTCAAGTTGAAAGTGTGCACGTGTAGTATAAACAATAATGCTAAAAATGTAACATTTGAATCAAACATCTGTGGCTTATGTAAACCACAATTTAACACATTCCTCCTGGCTCTTAAAAGAGTGAGCAAACTATTAAATTATCCACATCCACCCAAAACAATGGTATACAATGTTGTTTTAAAATTTCATCTTTTAAGTAATATTTAACAAGTGGTGCTTGACACAGTCTTTTGGTTACTATAGCTAAAATACATATAGGGGATATCAAACATGTTATAAAAATTCACTACCTGAAAACCGAGTGGCAGTTAGCATCTTACAATTTCAGAGTGGTTTTCCCTAACCAGAAAGTCTATAAAAGTAAAAAGGTGCGCTGATGACTGACGGGTGACATATAGCTCAAATGAGTAGAGAGAAAATAGGTGATGACTGATACAGCTGATAAAGCTATTCTGCATCTGGGGAAACATTGTCCCTACAGATTAGGAGGTGAACCAGAGAAAGGAATAGCCTTAGCAGAAGTGGAGAATGAAATTCAGTCTTTTTTGTGGTTCCACCTATTCTCATTGTCTAAGAGCTAGGTCATGAGAGGCAGAGGAGAACACACGTCAGTCTGGTAAAGGATCATGATTCATGTATCTGTGTGAGAAACAGAAGCCATCAACACCAAGCACTCAGAGAGCAACTCCAAGAACAAGGTGGATGCATTTTCTTGGCTCACTTTGGATCTCAAAAAGCTGCCTTCATTTGAAAATATTAAGGTAAAATAGACATAAGATTTTTGAGAACACAGTGTTGAACGAGTGAAAGGTACAACTGTTTAAAGATTCAGGAGAAAGAGAAAGGAGAGAGAATGTCTGGAAATTGCAATGACTTACTCCAAGGTCTAGTGATGCAAAGTCTACAGAGAAAAATAAAATAAAACAAAGCAAAATATGACAAATCACCCAACTGACAGAAAGTAGATCAACAGTTACCTGGGAGGGGGAAAGGTTGCCGGTGTGGGGACGGGGGAGAGATTACAATTGTAGGGACTTGTGGAAACTTATGGGGAAAATAGGTGTATTAGATATCTCAATAGTGTTGATGGATCCACTGTTGTATACATATGTCAAAATTTATCAAATTGTACACATCGAATATGTCCAGTTTATTGTATGTCAATTATGTCTCAATAAGGTGGAGGAAAAGTAGAAAAACAGATAAAACAGCAATCCCTTGAGAAGTCCACATGGGAAGCAGTATCCTCATAGAAGATGCAGGTTTCTAACAGAGCAAGGACGTGACAGGACTGTCCAGAGAACAAGGTATAGAGACCATTCTGAAAGGTATGTATAGTGGAAACAGTTCAGGAATGTGAGATAAAAGGGAGATATGGGGATGGATTAGGAAATATTCAAGGTGGTAACTGATACACGAACATAAATTCATCATACCGAAATTTCCATGCTTTTATTTCATGGCTCAATTTTGCACCTGGGTCTTGGTTCTGACAAATACCAGTTCTTCTTCTCAAGGGGGATGATGAGAAGAAAAGGATCTTAAGCTTTCCTTTGAGAAAACAATATCCAAGCCCCAGGTCTCAAGGCCTGAGTTAAGATAGGTTGGATTGCTGAAAAGTAGTATGGAAAATAGAAAAAATCAAAGATGGCTATTTCTACGTTAAAGTCATTTTTTTCTTCACTGGCAGCTGTCTGAACTTGGGTAAGTTATTTATCCTTTTGCTAATTTATAAGCATTGTATCTGTCTTAGTACATTCAGGATCTCATAACAAAATGCCATAACCTGGGTAGTTTATAAAGAACAAACATTTATTTCTCCCAATTCTGGTGGCTGGGAAGTCCAACATCAGGGTGCCAACAGATTTGGTGTCTGACGAGGGCTTGTTCCTCATAGATGGCAACTTTTGGCTGCATCTTTATCCAGGAGAAGGGACAAATAAGCTCCCTTGTGCCTCTTTTATAAGGACACTAATTTCCTCACAAACTAATCACCTCCCAAAGGTCCTGCATTATAATGTTATCACCTTGGGAGTTAGGATTGTAACATAAAAATCTTGGGGTGACATAAACATTCAGACCATGGCAGTATCTTTCTACCTAGGAGAGCTTTTGGTAAGGATATAATGTTAAGAAGTATTTGAAAATTTCTGCAAAAAAATTGGTGCTCAATATATGCTTGTTCTTTTCCCTTCTAGTATTTGTTTTGAAATAAAAACATCACAAATGACAAGCCAATATATACAGGAAGGAACACATTTTAATATTATCCATTCTTCATATGCAATGGAAAATATTAATTAATGTTGGGCATGGTAACCATTATGGTTGAATAAGATTACAAAGAAAAAATTATAGAGATTTAAAATTTCTCTAATGAAAAATTTATTTGAATTTTGAATTAAAGTCAAATAGTCATCTCAATATAAATGAATAATCTTTATAGAAGGATTTATCCACATACATTTTTATGAGAAAGTGAAAGTTCCAATGAATGAAAAATTATGTTTGAAGTTGATTAATTAGAAATTTAAATTTTAACTTACATTAAAACTCTGTAATTAAAAACCATACAATTTTAACTTAAAAAGACAAAGTAATGTTCATCATGAAGAAGTTGGGTGAGTTCAAGTTCGGAAGACTGTGAGGGTTCGTTTCATGTAGTGGGTATTTTATAGACAGTTTTATTTTCTTTCAATAGCTTTATGGGAGATATTTCATTTTACATTTCCATTCATGTCACTTAGAAAGTCTTTAAACGAATAGGTAATGATTCCTGATTAATATTTTAAAGCTCTAAATATTTTAACAATTCTGACAGAGTTATAAAACAACTTCTAATTATGTTAACATGTAAAGGAAGGGGAAAAGGTAAGAGAGTAAGGGACATAATATTTAATACATTGTAGGCCTATAAATTTAAACTACAGCAACAAATTACTTAAATGACATCATATTTATATACTGAAAGATAACAGTAACTGATGGTACATTGCCAAAGAATCATTGTGTGATAAATGTTATATTTCTATTAACTAAATAGAAATATCCAAGGGCTTTATTAGTATAGTAACAAATATTGATGTTACTTTGTCCCACATAGCATTCACTAAACAAAAAATTTTCTGTATGTTTGTTATTAAATCAAATATTTATAAAATAAATAAGTAATAACTGAAGTGTTTTGATTTAAAGCACATCTAAATTAATTAGCATTCACTAGTAACCATTTAATTAGCATTTTGACTAATAATTATAATTATTAATAATTATAAGATATTCATGGAGATTTGAACCATTAGAGAAAGTGTAAGGACATACAAAGTAATGTGTATGTTACCATGAATCAGTGTAGCATAGTGGTTAAGATCAAGGGCATTTGAGCAAACCTCCAATGTTCAAATTCTACCTCTGTGAATTCTGACTTTAAGAAAGAAGGTATTAAAACATCTAGTGCCCTAGTTTCTTTTTTATGATATGGGGATAATAGTACTTGCCTAATAGAAGTGGTGGGAGGATCAAATTAATAATTATATGAAAGAAAAGAATAAGTAATTCAGTAAACACTATGCTCACTAAACATTAACTACTTGAGTTACAGTAGGACTATTACTCCTGGGTTTTTGGACAAATGAGATTTACAGTACAGTAGAGGGATTTGGAAAATAATGATTGACTTCTGAATTCTTCCAATGCCTGAAGAAACTAGAATTTTCCTTCAGATGAGGCAAGATGGATTTAATCTTGGCCCTCTGTGTGTAAATGCATGTGTACTAGCACTGTGGTCACAAAGCCTGCCACAACTGCTAGATAGCAGCTTGTGATTTTATCACAAGATTTATGTAGGAGCTTATTTTGTAGAAAATGAAATAGTTAATATATACTAATTATTTAATAATGATTGTTTTCATTCTTCAACAGAATGTTAAAAAAACTATCAAACTTTTATTAACTAAGAAATATTATCATTAATAGAATTCATAATTAATTTTGCAGTACTCATGTGTCAACTACATTATAAATAAAGCATGAATAAATGTTCAGTTTACTTTAGCAAGATAATTTAAACTGCATTATGTAAATGTTTTTTTCCCAGAGGAACAAATGTTTGAAAATGCAAATTATGAAGAGTTAAAATAGCTAATACATATTTCCTCATTCTTTATAATTAATATTTTGATATGCTTTCAGAATTTACTATCTGAAATAAGTTCAAATTGTGGGTAGTATTTATTTATGAATAAGAGAAATATTCTCTGAAAATAAATTTATTATTATGTAGTTAGTTCTCATATTTTTTTCCTGCTATTTTCTTTAAAAAACTCAAAAATAAAACAACCACAAGAGGGGGAAAAAGATTCTTCCTAAGTGTTAAAAGAACAAATAAAAATAGATTTTTTTCATTAAAGCTGCGCAAGGATGACACGCAAATTCGTGAAGCGTTCCATATTTAAAAAAAAAAAGAAAAGCTACAAATTTTGGAATTTGTTTCAACAGCACTAAAACAGTGGCATATAGTTTGAAATATAATACAAACCACATATATAATTTTTAATTTTCCAGTATCCAAACTAAAAAAAAAAATGAAAGGAAACCAATCAAATAAATTTGGTAATATAGTTTGCTAAACATCCTATCCAAGGTTACTTTATTTTTTTCTCAAAATAAAAATGCATTTTATTTTATTTTAAATTTTTTAAAATTTCCAAATGTTAAGGGGCACAAGTGTTTTTTGTTACACGAATACTTGAATAATGCTAAAGTCGGGGTTTTAGTGTGCCCATCACCAGAATAGTGTACATTGTACCTGATAGGTATGTTTTCATCCATCACCCTTCCCTCCCTCTCCTTCTCCCCTTCTTAGTTTCAATAATCTTTATACTGCCATATGACCATGTATACTAATCATTTAGCACACACTTATTAGTGAGAACATGTGGTATTTTTTTTCCACTGCTGGATACTTCACTTAGGATAATGTTCTCTAGTTCCATCCAAGTTTCTGCAACAGGCATTATTTCATTCCTTTTTATGGCTGAGTAGTATTCCACAGTATATATATATACCTCATTTTCTTTATCCATTCATCAATTGATGGGCACTTATGTTGATTCCATATCTTTGCAATTGTGAATTGTGCTGTGATAAACATTCCGGTGTAGCTTCCTTTTTGATATAATGACTCCTTTTCCTTTGGGTAGATACCCAGTAGTTAGATTGCTGGATAACATAGTAGGTTTACTTTTAGTTATTTGAGGAATTTCCATACAGTTTTCCATAGAGGTTGTACTAATTTACAGTCCCAACAACAGGGTATGAATGTTCTCTTTTCACCACATTTGTGGTGATTCATAATCACCATTCTGATAGGGGTAGGGTGGTATCTCATTGTGGTTTTAACTTGTATTTCCTTGATGATTAGTGATGTTGAGCATTTTTTCATGTGTTTGTTGGCTATTTATCTATCTTCTTTTGAAAAGACTCCCTTTATGTCTTTTCCCCACTTTTTAATGGGATTATTTGTTTTTTTCTTGCTGATTTCTTTGAGTATTTTATAGATTCTAGATCTTAGTACTTTATTGGATGTATAGTTTGTGAATGTTTTTCTCCCATTCTGTATGTTGTCTATTTACTCTGTTTATTACTTCCCTTGCTGTGCAGAAACTTTTTAATTTAATTAAATGCCATTTATTTATTTTTATTGTTGCTGTATTTGCCATTTGGGTCTTAGTCACAAATTCTTTGCCTAGGCCAATGTCTAAAAGATTTTTTCCTACATTTTCATGTAATATATATTAAAATTATTAATAAGATGTTTTACATTTATTTATTGATACTGTCTGCAAACTCTGATGTGTATTTTGCACTTAATGTCACATCTTCATTCAGGTCAGTTTTGTGGAATACAGTGGTTTTAATCTCACGGTCAAAATCATTCAGAGCACAAATTAATGGGACCTGAGCTTATTGTCTCCCTTATTATCAAAGGAGAGGTCTAAGGACAACATAGAGTAACTGAAGTGTCATCAGGCATTGTGTAGTAGGTAGTAGAAACAAAATGAAAAGACAAACAGTATGATTGCTGGTCTAGGGCCCTCAACAGTACATAACCAAACTGGTATTTATTAATAACAATCTACTTTCTGTTTTTCCTTATTGCCTCTAGTATAATCATTTTGTATTCTTAATGCAACTTCAAGCTACCGTGAAACAGTTTTCCTAACAGCTACCACACTGCTTAAACCTGGCAATCAATCCTTCTCTAGACCTCTAGAACTCCATAAGATTCATTGTATTTGAAACAAACTTGTACAGTCAATACACGAATGATTTAAAATTATACTGATTGTATCTATCTCATTTTCATGAGCAAATATTTATTGACTACTAATGGTTTTTACTAAGATACTGTGGTATTTTGATGAATATACAAGTGAGTAAAACATAGTTTCAGCACTTCAGTAATTTGTAATATACTAATAAAGAATTCTTTGTAACATAATGGGAAAATGTAAAAGTTTAGTGATCAGGTTATTAATATTTCCTGATAAACACAATGTTAGAACTAACTTAATGCAAATCATATGAAATTGGGTTTTCAGATTTAAGAAATAAAAATACAGAATGCCAAGTTAAATTTATATTTTATATAAACAATAAATAATACTTTTAGTACAGATATATCCTATGCAATATCTGGGACATACTAACATAAATATTGTTTTTCTAACATTTAAATTCAACCGGGTATCCTATGTTTTATCTGGCAACCCTATGTGGAAAACATAGGTTTGAACTGACTCCAATTCTGGATTATTTTATGGATGCTAAAAGTCACGCAACATTAATTCAGATAAGTTTGCCCATTTGTCAGACTCATGCAAAGTATTTCTTAGTTCTTAATATGATGTGTTAAGATTTATCAATATAGTGTTTAGGACGGCAATGATTGAAAATAATTTCACATGAATTAAGTTGAAGGGATTGTGGAGATAAATTTGAAAAAGAATGACTTTTTTTCAACATTCGAAGAGCTGTAATGTTGAAAGGGAGTTGTTTTTTCTTTTATAACTTCCTACTTTTTACAATATAAAATCACAGAGATTTATGAGTAATTTTTATAGTTCTTGAAAAAGGTGGAAAATGTGTTTTATCTCAAATTGCTTCCCATCGATGATTCTCTTCCTTAAGTTGATTATTTCTTCTATATTCTTTTAAATACAATACCGATTTATGTAATAATGAGGAAATGACATTTATCAAAATTATATGAACTATTTTTCAAGTGATATATGAATTTCACAGAAATTATTTTGCTATTAAATTAAGATGTTAAATATTTGTTAGATTTTAATGAATTTAATATATATTTCTGAATAAACCTGAATAAATATAAGATTAACAAATAAATTTTAAAGTTAACCTTTAATTCTATCTGTACTTAAAAATCCGAGTTAATTCTATCTGAAAATACAGCAAATTTTGCCCTGTCAGATAGCATTGTAATGAAAGTTAATGAAAATACTGTAACAAATATACTACAAATATATCAATTTACTTGTATATTTAAATAAAAACTTTCAAGAAAATCAACTTATCTGAAGAACATTTTTTAAAGCAATTTTATCACACTTAGCCATAATTCAATATTTAGGAAATCTCAAAATTTCTATAAATATTGGGTCATTTCTTGAATGTGCATTTTTAAGGTGGGTTGTTTCTTTAGAGTATATTGTCTGTTGGCTAGGCAACTGACGCTACTCCAATGAGTGATAGAGCATTTGTAATTCTTCCTTTAAACGATAATTTGTGGCAGTAGAAATGCCATCTGTGGAAATTAAACAGAGAAAATGTGACTCCATACACTTATGCTGTAGTGAACAATTAAAGTGAGCCAATTACCACAGAATCTCAGCAATTTTAATTTGGGTATTTGGTTTTCACAATGCTGCAGATTGTTCTTTCCGAAATGTAAACCTGGTAATTCAATAAATTAAATTATTTTCAGTAGAAATCAAATAATATGAACATATTATTTGTGTATTGCCAGTACGTTTTTATACCCTATGAAACTTCCCCAAGCACACACCTTATTTATACACAATGAACTATCTATAGTGCCTTGAACGTGCTTATAAAGATGTTTGTAGCTTTTCCTGGGATTTCCTTGCATCCTTTATTCATATTTGTACCAAACTCTACAGAGGCCACCGTCAGGCATCCATCCACTCAGCCACTCATTCGGCAATTATTAAGAACACTTTCTGTGTAATAAAATAAGTGCTGCGTAGGTTGACAAAACAAGGTAAAGCCTTTGCTTTCATAAAACTTACATGCTAGAGGAGACAAACAAACCAAATTAAATATGTCAAGTTTTCGGAAGGGAAAAGCAAAAAGAGGAATTAAGGGTAGTGTAGGAGGTATCTCATACGACATCAACAGGGATGGTCTTTCTGATAACTTTTGTGCAGCAAACTGAATGAGGTGGGAGAGCAGACAAGTGGGTTTCTCAGCGAAAGGATCAGGGAGCGGACAGTGCAAAGACCTGAGAGTGTTCAACACATTTAAGGAATAGGAAAGAAGCCAACATGACTGGAGTGGAGAGAGCAATGAGCGAAAAGTAGGAGAGGAAAGAAGAGACGACCTGGGATGGTCCTGGGCGAACATTCCCTAACATTATCGCACCAGCCTTCTTCAACTGCTGGAGCCTCTCCTGTCCCAAGACAAGATAAATCAAATAATGGATCACCTTGTATTCTGGCCCCAGGAGATGGTGCTTGTGCAGGTTATGCCTCTGCCTCTTACTATACTCCTGGCTCTGAATTGCCATCTCTTATTCCAACCCTTGCCACTATAAACATGTCCTTTATTTACTGAACATTCATTAGTAAAGCATAATTATCTGCAAGGCATCATTGTGAGTCTTGTGGGGAAACAACATTGATTCCAATTTTTTCTTAAGAACATTTATAATTAGCATTTTTAATGAGATATTATTTAAAGAAAATTTTGGTTAGTTTCATGTGGGTGATGCACAAGAACTGCTATGGAAGTTTAAGACAGGACGCTGCTCCCTTCAACTGTCTTGCAAAGTGGGTTCAGGGAGAAGTGGCAGTTTGCATAATGAACCCAGGAAATCTTGGGTGTAGAAACGGCCCTTTTAAACCAAAAAGGATTGGATGAACAGTTATTGTAGAGAGACGGTCAAACACTTTACATAGACTAAAAGATCCTGGAAGTCATGGAATGTATTTTATATTTTATTCTTCCAACTATGAACGCACAATATCTCACTCAAAATATTCTTTTGATTCCTCTAAAACTGCCTGGCTTTCCTCCCTACAACTGATTAACTAGCTAGCAGTGGAAGGGCTATATAAATAGAACTCATATTTTGTCACTCTTTCCAGGATAAAAACCTTCTGTTCCCTTTTGCACTCCATTAAAGTCCAGAATTCTTCACCTACTTTTCAAACCCTCCATAATCCAGCCCATGTCTACCAACTAGACTCTAATTCGCCTCACTTTTTACTTCACTAATCATATTTCAACTAAACTGGATTCTTTGTTTTCATAAACTTAACCAAGCTTTTGGGAAACTTACAGTCTATTCAGTAACTTCTTTTTCCTTCCCCAAGAATACTGTTTCCCTTAATATTTTCAGGCCAAATCCTTTTTGTTTTTCAGATTTCTGCTTCCATGTTACCACTTGAGAGACTTCTTTACAATAATCAAAATCAACCACTTAGTCACTTTTAGCCTATACCTTATTTTAATTTTCTGCATGGCAGTTTTAACTATTTGATTTTTTTTTGTTATTTTTATTCACACTCTGTAATAGAAGCAGCATGAGAACAAGGAATACTGGTATTAATCATTATTCTTTTGTTTTTGGTTGGAATAGGGTCCTTCTATATCAAAAGTATTCAAAAAAATGTGTGTAGTATAAATGAGTCGGTGTTGAATACATGAGTGAATTTCATGACACATAATAGCTAAAAGGAAAGAGACAGATGAGTATTGGGATGAAGTTGAGAATTTATAAAATTCTCATATAGAATGAATAAAATTGAGTATAGATGACTAAAACACTGAAAAACAAAAAAGGGTAAGTTAGGGTGGGCTCATGGAGAAATGTGCAGAGCAGACTGATTTTAACTTCATTCTGTGTTTTATGAGTATTTTTGTCGTTCTTACTTCTCTCTTACTGCCAATTTGAAGCAGTTTGCTAAACCCTCTAGGCTGAAAACTGAAAGAAAGTACTCGTGAAGGGCTCTGGCTGATATTTTGGAGCAATGATTCTGACATTATCCTTCAGGTGATTAGGACAGAATCTTTGAGAATGGAAATATCTCCACATATTCAGATCTGCCCGTTGACAATTTAAGGAGCTGGATCAACAGGGATTTAGAAAAGTGAAGACAACTATTTTTCCTGTGGTACATTAATTTTCACAAATTTCTTGTTATAATGTGTTTTAAAATCCAGTGCACGTACCTAATTAGCGAATAATATTTTCCAGCTGTGCAAATTTCACCTAATAATATCTATCTTATGTGAAGTTTTGATCCTCTGAGAATACTAAAACCTGCAGGAGAAAAAGTAGTAAAATATTACCTGGTAAGTTATGAATGAACGGTTCTAACTCTGAAGCTGGCCTTTTTTTTTTTTTTCCTTTAATTCCAGCATCTGTTTTATATATGATGGATTTATATGCATATTTGAATAATTTTTAAATTTGAAATGTTCATGAACTTTTACAAGTGATCTAAGGTTGAACTTTTTGTTGTAGTTAAGCCTTGCTAAGAGAAAGGCAAATCTCCTGTTGAGAGATAATAGCAAGAAGGAGATGTGATCTAGGAAAGATTCATGCACCAAGATGTGAAACGAGGCTTGGAGAAAGGAAATTAACCTGACAGAGATTTAACGTGGGAAAACTGTGGATTTGGTAAAGACACAGTGTATGAAGGACATTGCAAGCTTATGTATGATTGGGGTGATAACTAATGCCTGAAGATGTTTGTAACATCAAAGTGAGGGAGAGGACAGTGTAGAATCTAAAATATGATTCCACGTATCATTTTTGATCGTGATGTGGAGGCATTCCAATCAACATAAAAGGGGAAGATACATCAAAGACTAGGTAGAGAAGATAGATAGATTGGCTGGATAGCAATAGATTTTGGTACCCAAGAAGGGCACAGAGAAGGTGACTAGAGAAAAGCAAGTCTGTGGTTTGGGTCAACATCAGAGGAACTTAGGGAATGTTGTGACTGATTGTCTTGGGCTTCAGTAATATCCTAGGCTTGACGAGAATCAAAAAACCACGAGGGAGACCAACCATTCTGACCAGTTATTAGATGCCAACTCCAAATCTCCACTGCTATAAAATCCTATTAGTGTAGATTGGTATATGCTTTCTGAAGGTTAGGCTTCCAATAGGTATTAAACCTTAAAAAATACACGTATCTTTGGATGCAGTGATTTTATTTTTGGAACATACTCTTTATTTTATTTCTCTACTAGAAATAATGCAAACAGAAGATCTAAAGAATCATTGTATATTTCAAAAATGGCTAAATATTGTTCCATGATCAAGTATTATAGAATTAATACAAATCAAATTTATAGTCAGAGTAAGCTCATACTTATACATTAATAATGCCAGTGAAAAATAATTAGAAGAAAATATAATAAAAGATCTCATTTTAAATTTGATTAATAGAAAAAATAGTTATATATCTTTAATAAGAAGGCATAGGTCAGCCATGGTGACTCAGGCCTATAATCTCAGCATGCTGGGAGGCCAAGGGAGGAGGATCATTTGAGGCCAGGAGTTTAAAACCAATCTGAGCAACATAGTGAGACTCCATCTCTACAAAAAATAATAATAAAAAAATTACCTGGGTGTAGTGGTGTGTACCTGTAGTTCTAACTTCTTAGGAGGATCATTTGAGCCCAG
The DNA here is from genome assembly GCA_004363605.1 of Indri indri. Taxonomy (NCBI): domain Eukaryota; kingdom Metazoa; phylum Chordata; class Mammalia; order Primates; family Indriidae; genus Indri; species Indri indri. The sequence continues at coordinate 12,968 of RJWJ010032527.1, forward strand.
GAGTTTAAGGTTACAGTTGGCTATGATCAGGCCACTGCACTCCAGCCTGGGCAACAGAGCAAGATGCTATCTCTAAAATAATAATGAACATAATGCACAAAACATTCATAATGTCTTTCACTCAAATTTATTTCTTTTAAGACAAGGTTCACTGGTTTGTGTACTCCATTTTCTGCTAAACCTACATTAGCAATACAAAGTATGAGTTCCAATTTCAGAGGCTTTAAAGTATTAAACATATCTTAAAGCCATCTATGAAGCCAATCAGGAGCATAATCCCTGTAGATTTATATTGCTTTTACCATATTTTAGTGTTCTCTTACAAATAGCTAATTTAGTAGCAATGTTATTTACTAAATTTATAAATATTTACATAGTATTAATTTAGCTTTTATATCAACAAAATATTCTTTGTACACATAGATCATGAGTTTGCTACTATTTCATTAAAATATGTAATGGCAATACAAAGTATAATTTGTATAGCCAGGCTTGGGGACAAGTACTACTTATTCTTGGTAAACATACAGTTCAGCTAGTGGAGAAAAGAACACAGGTGTAATGGAGGGGAAACCGCTACTAGACAATTTCATTAAGTATGTGTTAGAGAAGCCATAGAGAGCTTCAGTTAATCTAAGATTTGATTAAACAGAAGTAGATAGAAAGAGCTTACATTGAAATTGCTGTTTAATCAAAAATTAGCATTAGACTCTTCTGACTCTGAAGATAAGAGACAATATCATATAATTGAGGAACAACCTTTCTATAGTGCTTACTTTATGTTACCATGCTTAGAGAGTGAAGATTACTAAATACCAGCAAGTAAAACACTATAATAGACATTTGTTATGAGTGAAAATTGTTGTTCTTCCTTTCTTATCATAGTAATAGGCATCTACACACAGAATTTATATTTACTATCCTTTTCATGTTTCCTAAGAGAGTTTAATCACAAACTTTAGGAAATTTCCTATACAGATTTATTTATAAAAATATATCAAGAAAAAAGTAGGAGGACAAAAATGAAAGAAACATGCATCAATCTATGTTAAACCATGGGAAGTTTTTTAGCCTCTTTGAACCTCTATGAAAAATTGATAACAATAATTATTACATAATGTGAATATTACGGTTAAACATGGTATTATATGTAAGCGATGGTTCCCGTAATATGAGTTACAAGACACTTGAAATGAGGAAAGCCTTATTGATTTTTGAAAGTTCAACTGTAAAATGTATGCATGGTAGAACTGAGAAGTAATGTTGAGTCACCTTAAAGAGATTAAATGTCTCCCAGTTCAGCAAAATATCTTGAGAAAGCCAAGGTTTTATTGCATCTAATGTATCAACTAATCTTTTTCACATTTAAGTAATGGGTGAACACTTTTTAAAAACTAAAAATAACCACAACAAGAAATAACACTCCAAATATCCAGCATCAATTAAAATACATTACCAAATATATTTAAATTTAGATTTTATATAAACCAATTATTACTATAGTTTATATTTTTTTACAAAAAGAAGCAAACAAAACAAAACAAAAAGATAAAAAGTTAGTTTTCAAAGGGTATGGAAACAAAACTATATTTGGCCCATTCAAAATGGTATAACTCATCTTTCCATTCTCCTCCCTTCTAAGTATAGCTATAATCCCTAGAAATAATTCAAGAGACAACCAAAGGAGAATACTGAAATGTGGAAAGAGGATGGCAAATTGACTAGAGACTCAAAGACCGAAGGAACAATATAAAGCCAATATATCTTAAAATCTTTCCTTTCTGCAGGTTAGTATGGCCAATGGAGGAAGGTAATCCATGCCTTGCGTTCCACAGCACGCAATCTAGCAACAGAAGGTGGTTCAAGGAGGCTCGTTTCTCTGCTGGACTGAGCAGATATCCTGACAAAAATACCAAGAATCGGCAAGGAGACTTGATTCTTTTCTTTGCTGACAACAAGCAACCAGGAGATGTATTCTCTTTTCCTGCCACACATGAGACTCCCCTCTCTCACCTAGCGACAATGTACAGTCAGGGCACAGGCAAAGGTGATCCTACCTCAAGTGTCCAGATCATAAGGAGCTCTTTGTCCCCCAAAGCAGGGATGTATTCTGTCACAAGAAGCAACTGCTAGGAAAGCACTTTTTCTTCCAGTGGACTAAAGACTTTGATTCCACCTAGAGGAAATGGTTGGTCTGGCTTAAGGAAGCTTCTTCTGTCGACTAGGAAGAACAGGGACCAATACCAAGAGATAAACTACCCAGGTCAAAAGAATACTGTGGAGACTCCGAAAATTAGATTAAATTATGTTTTAACGACAGCCCACAAAAATAGACCATGACCTGAATGATAAATCTTAACAGGATGAATAACTGCTAAAATTAAATAAGGAAACAAATAAATAGATAGATAGGACCCTAAATCCTAACATCATAATGAAAATGTTCCAGGATATAATTGAAAATCACCCATCATACCAAAACCCAGAAAAATCAAAACTTGCATTAGAAAAGACAATCAACTCCTGACAATACTGAGATTAATTCAGATGTTAGAATTATCAGACAAGGATATTATAGTAACCATCATAAAAATGATTCATCAAGAAGTTACACATTCTCTTGAAACAAGTGAAAAAAGACCCTAGAAACTCTAGGAAAGAAATAAAAGTTATTTTAAAAAAGGAAATTATAGAACTGAAAGATACAATTATAGACATTAAAAAATAATAAAGGCAACAGAGCAGATTTTCAGGGACCTCAGGGACTTGTAGGACAATAACAGAGATCCAATGTTTGTGTCACTGGAGTTGCAGAAATAGAGGAAATAAAGAGTAAGTCATAAAGACTATTTGAAAGGGTAATCACTGATAATATCTCAAATTTGGCAAAACACATAAAATCACAGCTCAAGAAGCTGAGTAGACCCAAAGTAAGATAAATTCCATAAAATCCATACCAACAGACATCATAATTAAAATTCTGAAAGCTAAAAAAGAAGAAAAATATTGAAAGTAACCATAAAGAAGCAACATATTACCTACAGCATAATAGCAATTTAAGTGGTGCTCGAATGACAGCAGATTTCTTTCCTGAAACCATGGAGGTTAGTCGGCAGTGACACAGAAATTTTTAAGTGCTGGAAGTAAAGAACTATAAACCACACATTCTATATTTGTTGTAATTATCCTTCAGAAATGATAAGTAAATAAATAAAAGAAAGAAAGCTATCATAATTTGATGCAAGCAGACCTACCCTTAAAGAATGGTTAAGGAAGTTTTTCCAACATAAAGGAAATGATTTCAAAAAGGGAATCTTGCAGTATCAGAAAGGAGAAAAAAGAATAGAATGAGAAAAAGTATAAGTATACATAATAGAGTATCCTTTTCCTCATTAGTAGTCTTAATTTTATGTGATGACTTTCATTCAAACTGTAACATATCTGTTACTCAAGGTAATCATATTTAAAAGTGTGGAGGATACTGGACACTGTGACCTCTTACATATAATCCCAGAGACTTTGGAGGCTGAGGCAGGAGAATTGCCTCCACCCAGGAATCCTAGGCTGCAGGGAACTGTAATCATGCCACTGCACTCCAGCCTGGGCAACAAAGTGAGACCCCACCTCCAAAAAGAGAAATAAATTTAAAAAAAAATTTAAGTGTGGAGGGTAAAGGGATGTAAATGGAAGTCAAGTTTCCACATTTTATTTGAAATGGTGACTCTCAATACAAGTACACTGTGATAAGCCAATATGTATGTTGTGATACCCGAGAAACTACTAAAGAACTCTACTCTATGGTTATGGTCTGGGTGAAAGAGACCAGATATATCTGTCTTTGTGATATGTGACTATCTTTTGAGGCAGTTAGATTAGCATAAAAATTTGAATGCAAATTTAAATATAGCTTTAGAAATTTTGAGTACTCTTGTAATATATCCTTGTATGACCCTTGGAGAAAATTTACTTTGCAATATTTAGACACCTAAACAAAGAATGTGTCAATCAGATTTGTCATGAATGCTCAGTAAAAACACACAGAAGGGTAAAGTGTGATTTATTTTTAAAGTTTAAGATGATTCTTCATGTGAATTCAATGAGTCAGTCTCTTTTTGAGGTTATGTTTAATATTTCATTTATTTAAATCTCTTACTTTCATACTATTGCAACAATTCACCACCTGGTTGAGATTTGGATTTCTGTATAGGCCATCCTGGAGAGTAAGAACACATGACCATCCTAATGTGTGCTCTGCTTGTGATGGCACTAGTTATCATTGTAAAACTGGTGGCACTATTTCATTGTGCAACTCCATGCTAATTTCAAGTGTCCACCTGTTTCATGAAAGTATTGTGTTAGATCCAACTCCAATAAACAGAACTTTTTTTTTTTTTTTAGTTTGCATCTTTTTAGTTCTCAAAGCCATTATAGCATAGTTTGAAAGTAAAGATGTAAATTATATCCACTCTTGGAATACTCACCAGAAATTTTAGTATAATGTTAGCTCAGTCATAAAATTCAATGTCTTTCAGAAATATGTGAAAAATTTATTGAGATTATATATTATTACTTAAATTGTCAATCAGCCTTGATTAAAATGTAAAACAAAAATAATACATTTTTTATATAAAAAGAAGTACATAAGAAACTGCTGATTGTGGTAAAATTAGTTTAAATTTCTGAATTCACAATTTATTATCTGCGATAACATAAATATTAAATTATCCTCTTTAAAATGCAGCTATCTCATCTGTTAAATAGGAATAGTCAGAATGCATCATCCCTAAGGTTTTTAAAAGAAATTATTAGATGTTAATAAGAAAATGAGAGAAACCACAGGGTATATTATTCTATGTTTTATATAGAATTATTCTATATCTTATATACTCAAATTTATATATTGCTTTTATATTTTAAAAATAATAACCCACTTTCATTTTTAAATATGATTCCATATTGATTTTTTAATTTTTATTTTAAATTCTCATTTATTATGTGCCACATGCCACTTCGGCTCACTTTTTTGTTTCAATGACAAAATCCCTATTCTGATCCTTTATTTCTATTTTCTTTTGGCTATTTCTCACTATAGCTTTTTAAATTTTATTTATTTGTTAGTTTATTTGTAGTTGTTCTGTTTTTATAATTTTAAGAAGACATTTAACTTTCCTAAGCAAAAACAAGTAAGAATAAAAAAGTAATAAACAAGTAATTGTCAAGGTTCAAGCTGTGATAAACATTAAAAGTGATCAAATGTCTTTAAAATGTGCTCCACATTGACAAAATATGTAACACATGCTAAATATATCTCATAGTAAAACCAATATAATTTGATCTTTATATAAATTCCAAATATATTAAATTGTTAATGTTCTTGGGATTGCAAAAACTCTTATAAAAGCCAAATATGTAAATCATTTAAGTAATAATTATAATGTATATGTTAATAAAAAAGTAGAATTGTAATAAAACAATTTAAAGATATGAATCTCTTGGTTTTGAAGATACTGAAATTAATGTTATTTTATATATTACTTTAATTATAAAACAATATTTTACAATAAAAATGTTTTATTTT